>APFE030396406.1:5560-162960 GCA_000404065.3 Pinus taeda | reverse complement strand
ACCAAGTGACAGCTACGGCAAGAGCTAGTACTTGTGCATACAGCATCGTCGCTTCCAAGTTTGTTACGAACTACCGGGTTGATAAAATTAAAGAAGGGAGTTCCAGGAGTTGCAGCATTATTGCTGCAATACTGGGGCCCACCACCTTTAGTGACATCCATGCATCTTCCAGTTGGACCTCTCGGATATGTATCATCATTCAAAAATGACTCCACATTGTCATCCAATGATTCATCCTCCCCAAAGTGATCCATATCAACCTACAGTTACAATTCCTTATCATCATACTGCCAAAATGGAGTGCCCATGAGACTACACACAACAAGTTTTAGAATACTTCGATAAGGAACCTGCTAAAGAAGTTTCAATTTAAGCTTGGTAAAAATATTTAGAAAAGTGTAAATTTATTTTAACATCCTTACTAATTGGTTCAATGGCCAGGAAGCAAGTGTCCCATCCTATCCATACCTAAGTAAAGGCTTTAATGAGCTAGCATTGTGCTGCAATGCACCTGCCATGGACAACACATCACCAAGTGTTTAAGTAGATGGAATTTAGAGTGCAAAACTTAGGGAAGGGCCAAAATTATTCACTGTTCCAAAATAGGAACCAAGTTGCTTCTTTTTTCTTACAGTTTGAATCTTGGAGGCATCCTTTCGAAAGCACAACATGGCAAAGCTAAGCCCCATTTCAAATGGAAAATATGAAAATCTTGTAGCTTTAAAATTTTGGAGTCAATTCCTTTCATGTAACTCAGAACAACATAAAAACTATTATCATTGACCATATGCTGGATGGAACTATATCTTATGTACTAGAACTAGTCTACACTATAACAAACATATACAACCCAACTAAATATTCTTGAGCTTCTTTGACTTCCACACACTTACCTTTCTTGCACTACTACTATTGGCACTAGGACTTGGTGCCATCATATTGTATACCTGATCATTTCCACGAAATGAGTTTGACATACAACTATCAATTGTAAGGGTAGCTCCATTCTTATTCTACTACTAATGAGAATTGGCCACTTCAGACTGCTATGCTAACTGGGTTTTCTATGCAAGATGTTATTGATGTTGTTGCTAGAGAATTTTTAACTAAAGATAAAATAATTTGTTGAAGGATTACTAATCTTGAATAACTAAAGAAGATAACTACCAATCTTTTCCCAAGATAATAGCCTATCAATCTATACACTGAAAATCAATGAAATCAAATAGTACAAGTAAAATAACAAGGTCTAAACCATAATACAAAAGTTGTGAATAATCTGTGGAAGTTCATATCTCCAATAAAAGAAAATCCAAAAAGAAAATAGCTTTGGAAGTAGGTTGAAATGGAAAAATAATTTCATTATTTCCCATGGAGGGAGAAATGGTGAAGGAAGTTTTATTGTTTCCAAGGAATACGTTTTTGAACATAGTGAAGAAAATGAAAGACTTGCTGACAAAGTGGAGTACCCAAATTTGGAAGTTTCATGAGTTGTCACTAAAGAGAAACACATCACATATCATAGGATTGATGTCAATATTGAGTTTTTCAGACACGACAGTGAACAAAATGAGTCGGATGGAAAGCATCGTTAGTGACTATCAAAAGGGTTGCTAAAAGAGAGAATGATCCTCCCATAATCTGCTAATCACAGTAAAGAATGATGTGTCATGAAGTATGCGTAAAGACACCATCGTTTTCAACAAAATGAAAATCAAGTATAGCTTCATGTTTCCAAGAAGGAATGATTTGGCACCGCTTTCTTTTGAAAACACTGATATCCCCATATTCAAGGAAAATAAAGAGACAAGTGGAATATCACATTCAAGATGAAGGATGGTTTGTACAAATGGTTGGTAATGTCATCTTGACTCACCAATGCAAGTGGCACTCTCAAGTCCCATGAATCTAATGAAAAAAGTTAAAACTACACTAGAAACATTTTAGCTATTCATTTTGATGATATGTTGATTTTCAATATGACTACAGAGTCCAGACAAATACCTACAACACTTGAAGATGAATTTGGAATGTTGCTGAAGGAAAAGTTGCACAACAAAAGTGTGCATTCTTTACAGGGGAATTGGAGGTACTTCAAATACAACATGTCAAAGGTGGGATTAGCAATATGTCAAGGCAATAGAATTTCAACAAGTATCCATTCATGGTGAAGCATAAACAAGAATAAGAACAAAGTGGTAGATTCTTTGAGTAGGAGAAATCCATCGTTGGTGATAATATAGTATAATACAACCAAATTTGAACAAAGGAGATGTATGACGATGAAAAATATTTCACATAGATTCACACAAATGTGTAAAACCTATCATTGTAAGTTTGTAACAGAGAACCACATAGTTGAACACCTTGATGAAAGACTATTTTGGTCAAACATTGTTGCACATTCCTAAAGGTTCAATTTCTGCATGATTGGATACATGGATTGTTGGGATTATTTGAAGTTAGAGATAATGTAATCATACACTTAGAGAAAATAAACACCATCCCCCAAAGGCATGTATAGGAAGTTGAAACTGATAAAAATCAAACCAATGCAGAATCCAAAGGAAGATTAGCAATAATACATGAGGGAGTAAGCCAATATTCATAAAAGGAAGGACTTTCTCCAAAAACCCTCTAAATGACATTGTATCAGATTACCTGACAGGAATCCCTCTCAAAACAAAGGAGGCAACCAAGGAAATGCTTTTCTCTTCCTCTATGTTAGCCCCTCTCACAACAGGAAGGAACACAAAAATAGATCCCTTAGAGCATGAATAAAATGGAAACAAGGTTCTTGGGTCTCAGTCAATCCTTACTGGAACCACGAAGGTTAAAATAGATCCTCTTAAAGAGCACTAAATTGTTTGAATGTACGTTTTTTGAATTATGTTGAGTAATCAATTTGTATGAATGTATCCCTCTGCCTATGGCAAACGAACAGAGTTAGCAAGTAAGAAAACATGTATCGCCAAGTTCCCCCATATAATAATGGACTTGCTTGGCATATCAAGGACACAATTTTAATTGACGCTTGTATTACATAAATATGGGAATAGGAAGAAATTCAAGGATGCAAGAGCAAGAGATCTCTTGAGAGAAGACAATACGTAGGCAAAAAATTGAAACCTTGCCAAGTTTTCAAATTGAAAGTCTAATAAGTAAACAATTGAAACCTTGGTTCTAAAAATCAAAGGAACTCTTAAGCACAAATTGAAAAAATACATCTTTAAAGATGATTCATAGGTGATCATCAACCTTATGAATAGGAGGACCAACAGCCAATCCTATGATATGATGAACAAGAATGGGTGGATTAAGCAGTGGTTGGTATGTCTTGAAGATTTTGGATTTCAGCATGTTTCAAGATCTATGAACAAGGTCACATATTGGCTTCCCCAAAGGCCATATTCAACAAGCACATCCTCTAAACTCATCACCATCCATCCCATTATGAAGGAAGACAAGTGAACACTAGATATATTTTTTAACTATGGGGATTGGAGGAGGAGAACCCCTTTCTAATCCAACCATAGACCATTAATTGGGATCGTTGGAATTGTGTCCCATATTTAATGATAGTACATATACCCACTCGTTCTCTCAAGTGAGGGAATGAGATTCTCATATTGTCGGCATCATAGAAAATGGTAGGGGGGAAATGCCACTACCCTTCCTTACTTCGCTTTTATTTCACCCCTGCATGAAAGGAGGAGGCATACAAATTGGCTTGACCTTCTTCCCAAAATGTTTGGCATAAAGCAATTGGCTTGAAAACTCATTTACAACCATATGGAAAAACTAACAAAGAAGCCAAGTATATGCCGCATAATGAAGGCAGAGGAGATGCTCCCCATCAATTTTGATACTCTCAATTAGATGGAGAACTTTGTGGCTTGGCATGGACTACAATCTGTGCTCCAATAAATTATGTTCATCTCATAGAAGCAAAAATAGAAATCTAATAAGATTACAGTGGAGACACTTCATCATATTTATGACTAATTTCATCGAGTTGTACACAGAAAGGGTGGAGAAGTGGATTCATCTCATGATACCTGGCATTGTTTTAGTGCTACAAATAAAACACCATTAATGATGCTTTGCTGAAAAGACTACTAAACTGGCCATTTGTTGAGATAATATTTCTACCTTCTGAAAGAAACGGGCTTCACATGCATTCACAAATCTTCATATATATCTCAGAAAATTGAACTAGAAGGAAAGAGAAAAGCATATTTACTTCAAATATGAAGATAGGTAAGTGGGAGGTAGGTTTGCTAAGATGGTAACCATTTTAACTAGAATCTGAACTGTAAGACCTAGATCCCAAACCAGAAAAACCCATATTATCACCTGATTACGTGTAAGATCTTGGAATAGGTTATGTTCCACACATAACTTGGCTAGACCTTTCATAACTGCTCCGAGCAAGTAAATTGTAAGTAGTATGACCAATTGTTGTAGTAGGATATGGAACTCTATCAGCAGGTTAGTAAAAGTTCAATCAATAACATTGAATGAAGCATAGCCACCTAATCTTTCAATACCAGTGAGTGGGGGGAAATACCCTCCACCACTATTACTATGGGGATGTTTAGATTGATCCTTGACAATTGTTCACAAATATTTCCACAATACCTGCATGTATTAAGATGGATTTATTTAGAATATTAAAATAACAAATCATGAGTATTGGCAAAGAAATGGACATAAATCCCAAATGAAACAAAAGATATAATAGAAATAAAATCATTTTTCCATTATAGTTAAGAAGTTAAATGAATATTAGACTAATTAAGGTTGTCCATAAAAAATGGGTGTAGTTACCACCATAGTGTTTTGTGGATTTGAACTTGTCCCTAAAGTTTGTTGGCATGATTGCTAATTTACCATAAGGATACATGGACAACAAAAAATGAATATTTCTTTGTAAATTTGAGAGTATTTTATAACCATAGATTATATGAAGCCTCATGATATAGCTTGTCTTATATGTTCTTGTAGCAGCAATAATTTTCACCAAGGATCAAATAGGCCCTGGATCCTTCTAAAAAATTTTGCTTGAATTTAATTAAAGCTTATCTCGACATCGGGAGACAATTACCTGATAAAAATAAATAAAAATAAAATCATGGGTAGTCAACCGACAAAGATCATATTTCTTAACAAGTTAAGGCACCCCTGGAATTTTTGTGACAAGTCTAAGAGAGAGACAAAGCTCAAGTGTTTTCCTATGTCGTGAAACAATAGGAACAAGCTTGCATAGTTCCTCTTCATCATACTCCAATGCAATACCAAAATTTGAAAGAAGCTACACGAATACTTGACCTTCCAACTAATTTTCATTGGAGACATCCTCATCAAGATCTTCCAACTTGGCCTTCTAGTTGTTTGGAATCCCCTTGTCCTTCTCCTTAATACTGGAGGCAACCACAGGGTGATCAGAACTCATTTCAAGATCTTACAATGAAGGCACAAGGGATTCCAATAACAGAATACAAGTATGACGTTGGGCCTTTTTCTTCCTTGATTAGATTGTTTATTTGTAGGGCAAAAACCCTCCAAAGCATTAAAAAATAGGTGGGCAGGGTTAGTTGCAAACTACAACACTGTAGGAACCCCATCCCTAAGGGCTTAAAGAAATGTTTGGTTCTCTGATATAAATTTGAGAAGCCCCTTCGCATCCATTTTTTCACATAATTGTTTCAATTGAGGGTGTGGCTTCACTTCAGAAGATGCCAATCAATAATTTGTAAAGATTTAATCGAGCAAAGCCACCTAATACAAAGGCAGAAGAATTCAAGAGTCCAAAATATATAGGCACATAGCACATCAAAAATATAAATGTATATGTGTGTGTGTGTGTGTGTTAGATGAGATTGAATAAATAGTTTTTCACTCTTGGAAAGAGATACGTAATTTTTTTCCTATGGGGAAGAGATAAGGTGAAATCATGAAACCATAAAATGATACTAAAATGTTCTCATGCCATAGAGGGAATGTGAATCATAGAAATAAAATTGGGTTACATCTGTAGAAGAATATTTTGTGTTAAAAACACTAGCTATACCTCATTCTTCTGCAACTAACCTTCAAATAATTGGTGGAAGGGGTAGAAATATAATTTCTCTAAAAATTTCATGAAATATAAACCAACTAATGGCTATCACAAACTAGCAATTGACGTTGTGATTAACACATGAATTACGACATATATATCTTGGCTTTAAAAGTGTGGAAAGTTGTTATCGAACGTAAAATGGTTTTCCTTATATTGTATTTCATTCTAGTAGGCTTGACAATTGACCATCTCCTAGTTAACATTAAAAGTCAAAGTGGGACCCCCATTTTAGGATGTTTGTTGACGGAATGAAAACCATTGGATCTCACAAAGAGCAGATATAAATTAGAGTGTTTTTTATCCTACATTAAGTATATTTGCAAATAGGACCTTTATTCAAGTAAGGTAAAGTCTCCAATCTCCCATCACCCATCTGGATGGGAAATATAGAAGTATGTATCCAAGGCTTAATAAAAGGACAAAGGCACATTTAGGGTTGAAATAAAATGATTGAGTGAAAAGAAGAGGACCAAGGAAGCAGTATTATGCATTCCATAGTCGCTACCTAGTTACATATTACAATGAAAGAGGTACATTCATTATATTTATATAAAGGGTAGAGGAAACCAATAAAGCAGAGCTATTATAGGAAACAACCAAAAATCTAGGTTACCCTTCCTCTGACACTGCGCTGAGCTGGATTATGTGATTCATGAACCTGAGGGGTGTAAGCTGGTCATAGTGCAACTAAATCTTGATCTTACGGCTACCCAATGGTTGACAATAATTCAAACGTACATTTACAGTAGGTTGTTGAAGTCATTCAACAAGAAAAAGACACTCGGATTCCTAATCCCACTAGGTCATTCTCATTAGGCCAAACTTTGTTGAGCTATTATACTTATTCATTATAGTTGATCAAATTTTTACTCTAAATTCCATTTAGAGCCTCAATTTTTATGTATTTCCTCACATCACTTAATTTTATGTATCTCAAGACTGTAATCTCGATGAAATTTTCTATTTTCATCCTCAAATCAAAATGTAACATAAATCAACAAAATTTGTGTAAAATGCATAAAATTTCTTGTTTCAAAGTATTTTATAATCAATTTAGACAAAATGCATAAAACCGATTTGATACAAAACCCTTGTGATCCTAACAAGGCATAAAACCTAGAAACAAAGTGTTAACCCTTTGGAAATATGATCATGCATAAACCCTAAAGAATGTGTTCATAACCCTTATGAACAGGATAATGCAAAACACCTAAAAAAATAAGTTCTAAACTCTTATGAGAATGGTAATGTAAAGCCCTAAAAACTAACCATTCTAGACAATCAGTTTTCTTCAAATAAATGGAGACAGTAACCAAAAACTAAATCTATTTTGGTGTGGCTTTCCTATAGAAGATTTCAGATCATAATTAATAAAAGCAGTAACATGTTTCCACATTATGCATATTGAGTTTTTGTTATATAAATTATGTATTATGTGTTTGTAAATTCTAGCACTATTCTAGACTTTGTTGATCTATCTATGGAGATGAATGCTGGGAAACTTGTGGAGAAGGAGCCTAGAGAAGTTGAGGTGAAGAAACAGAAAGTAGTGATCATGTATTAAGCTTCTACTGCTCCTTATAAACTAAACGTTGACTTCAATGATGGTGTTGCAGCATAAATGCTTGTTTAATAGAATATTTCTTCCTCCTCGAGTCATTATTCAACTTATTAATTCGTTGAAGTTGTGGCATTTGTTGTGCCTAAAACTATACCTGCAACTGAACAACTTGTTGATTCTTTTGCAGTTGTTGATGTCGTTGTTGTTGCTATTGCAGTAGGGGGTGTTGAATATGTCATTGTTGCTGCATCATAACTTGTGCATGTGGCATTTGTTGCTGATTTAGAGCATGTTGATGATGTTGCAGGGTATTTATATTATTTCTCTATAAATAATTGATCTGAGTCTGCTGAATGGAGCTAATATTATTCTGCTAAAAAGGAGAATTATTTTGCTGAACAGAAGCAACATTATTATTTTGAAGATGGTTTAGTGAACTCTGAATCAAGGTAGCTACACTAGTTCCTTGCATCGAACTTGGATTGGCAGCAGAGTACATTGTCATCCAAACATTTTGCTGTGATGTTTGTACACCAGATTGTTGTAAAGGGATGGAACCATGCTGAACAGGTGTCAAAGTGTTTGATTGCATTGATGTAACAAAAGGTTGTAAATTCATCTGTTGGAGTTTATTAACATGCTTTTCTTGTTCCTGCATCTAAGATAACTTAGTTTGTGGTTGCTGCTGCATAGATTGCACTAGGCTGGTAGTCTAATTTGCAAGTTGTTGTTGTCATTGTTGTTGTTGTGGAGCAGATTTTCTCTGCTTAAATGAGTTCAAAATGGCTTGAATTTTCTTCTCAAAAGCATCAAGCTTATCCTATTTAAATCTTGATGGAATGTTGTTCTTCGATACTTGAAAATATTGCATCATACGTTGCAATGTTTGTCTATGGTGCATAAGCCTTTCAGATTGGTCAGGTTCCATGGGCTCATAAAACAACAATTCTATGAACATTCAGGCCAGAATTAACTAAAATATGAAACTGTCATAACCATTACTATTCATTTTGGATACATGAAAGGTTGAAAACATTCTTATCACCATTAATTATGGATACATGCATTGCATTGTCAAAACAATCCAAACCTATTCTTGCAATCTATTAAGCATACTTGACTCTATGCTTAGAAGTTTCCATATCACTTGTAATATATTCATAATGCTACCATGACATTTTATAAATTTGACAAAGGTTAAACTAGTTTGAACTAAGGAAGAAAAGTAACACACCTATTGACATTTTTCTTAAAGCTTTATAAATGATTTTTGTCTCTCGATAATACATGTCCTTGAGATTTTGTAGCTGCGTAACGAGCATAAAAATTTCTATTGCTTTTTTTTGTTTCTGAGACACCAAAGATTTGTCAAAGCATCCAATCTCAAGAGAATATACGTAGAATCTCTAGACTCTTGAGATGTAAGTGGATATGTTGTCTCCCCTTGCTTATTTAGGGAAGAGTATTCCATATAATCATAGTTTGGATCAATGGTGCAAAGTCACTACGGATGTTGTTGAACTACTTGATGCTGGTGTTTCTTTTGTCTTGATTATAACTACCTTTGGCTACTTGCAAGAAGAGAAGGTAAAACTTGGCATGTTGAGCTATTAATTGAGCTATGTCATATTCCTGGCATAGGAATCAAAGACAAGGGAGGTGCCAAACCAACCGAGCTCAGCATTCCACTTGCAGCTACATTGTTTTGCAAAGTTTTTTGGAGCAATGCTTGTTGTGGTTGAGGTTACCCATGCAATGGAAGATCATTTCCTAAAGCTTGTGGTTGATTTCTAATTTGTGCTGGAATCATCCCCCTACAATGTGAATGTGGAAAATAAAGAGACCAAATAATAATAAACTCGTCAATTAAATATTTTGTTGAAATATTAACATTAAATAGAATAATGTATATTGTGCAAGGTTTCTGGGTACATTGCATAACAAAGTTTGTATCTTGGCGCATTTTAGTTGATCTTTTCAACACTCGACAAGAACAAAATATGAAAAATAGTGGGATGTGCAGCTCCATGAAGCACAATATTCAGTGCTATAAGTGCTACAAATTGTGCTGCATAGTGCTACAAGTTGTGCTTCATGCAGCTACACATCCTACTTTTCAAATTTTGTTTCCTAGTAATGGTTTAAAAGATCAGCCGAAACACAACATTCATAGCATTGGTGCTGCATATAAACAATATGAAACAAAGCCCAGGACATTGTACAACAAAGACTTGATACCATGTCATGTCTGATGTTTAATGAGGGTGGAATGATAAGACAACCTTTTGTACTTCATATCCGCTTATTGACTATAATCCGTTAGGATATTAAGAAATTCAAGTGAACATTTTTAATGAAGAAATCAGAACTCACAATCTGGGAAAAAAATAGGAGCAAGTAAAGTCTAAACATTCAATGTTGTAGTAATCCACTCTGTGCAAATACAGGCCCAAATACAAGGCCACCCTATATCAACAAGTTCCTCATAGTCCTTAGTTGAGCTTGTCCAACTAGTGAGAAGCATTGCGAAGTACACGGTAGCAGGAGCAAAAATCAAAAGGAAAAACGTATAAGAATAGGTGATAGGGCATCCCTCATCATTCTTTCATCCTTATGTCCTTCCTCTACATCTTTAGATTGAAGCAAAGGCCTCTCATAACTTTCAAATGAAATTGCCAAGCACACACCATTGAATAAACGATACATTGATTTGCAAACTATTTTATCTACACTATTGCAGCTACAAAAATTTGGGCACAATCATAATGAAACAAGTATCATATGTAGAGCTCGCAGGAGTGTGGTCTAGTGGCAATCACGAAGGTGATCGGGCCTGTATTAATTCCAAGTCCCTGGTTCAAAACCCCCCTAGCCAATGAGAATCTATCATATGTATTTCTCAAAAAGAAATAATTCCATGAGCATCAGGGTAATAATACCTCTGCATGGAGATGTTGGAGGTGAAAGAAATGTAATTAAGGATCCAGCACGAGCAACAGAGTAGACCACTGACAGAACTATTGTCAGCATCTCAAGAATGAGAGTACCAGTAGAAATAATTGTTGTATGATTATGAATCCCATTGCATAATAGTACCTGGGTTCACTTGAAAGTCCATTGTAGCACAAGTACACACAATATACATATATTACAGAAGCTGGTAGAAGAGTGCCATTCACCTGTTCCAAGAGCCTGCATATGCAAGGACAAACATTTAGTCTAAACCTATTTTCTAGTTAGTGAAATTGAAATTGTTACAATACTGCTCATACACAATCAATAACAATGCTTTCTAATCAGTGATGTTCACTAGAAAATTTTATAATTTCTATTTAGTTATCTTGTTAGGGTTAGTATCACACATCATTTGGAGTTGTTGAAACACAAAGGGTAAAGTTAAGACTGTTCATTTAGTCAAATGTTAGTAAGGTCAGAAATCCCTTACAATTTATTGACAAAACATAGACAAATAGAACTAAATGTTGTAGATACAGATCCAACATTCAATTCGGTTGAGTGTGTTGCTAACAAGTATTAGCGTACTATCTATGTGAAATGAAAATGTAATAGGAATCAGAGGATAGGTGTCATTTATATGAGAGTGAGTTTTGGTTCACAAATAGTTATAACTTATAAGAGGCATGCCACCTATTACTTGTATTGAAATATTCTTGCTAGGATAATAAACTATTTCTGAGTGTTTTCTACACATTTCATTTTTCTACAACTTCTATATGTTTCACACTAAAGACAGTAATCAAGATGGCATATATACTCTACTCGGATTTGAATTTTGAAGAAGTTGTGTTTTTCTTTAATGTCCCAATCCACACATGGGTTTGTGGTTTTCTTTTTCAAGCTGCCAACCATGGTTCCAATCTCCCAAGGTCATGTGCTCAAGCATTTCACCCAATGGGTACTACAGGAAAGTTGTTATGAATTCACCTTTCATGGACTGTTCCACCCCATTGAAGTGGGACAACACATACTTATTTCAATATAGCTTGTGGAATATTCACTTTCAATTGGAAAAAATATCTCAATCCAAACTGGTAATGTCCTACCAACCTACCTAAGTATTGCATTTCAGTTAAAACAGGTGTTGGATTTTAAAAAGAAAAATGGTTATAATTTGACTTTTGCCATGTCTAAAATAAATTGCTCTGATAAATCATGTCTCATAACTGATAAAGAAACATGCCAAATTAAACAACCTAAAGCTTAAAGAAAGACTTGTTTTCTCACTCTTTTATGAACAAAAAAAATTTCACATGTATAACTCTTGCTATAATATATCAAAATGAAAATGTTCCTCAAATCCTTCCAAAAACTTTATCAACAATTTAAATATGGGTACAATTAAAATAAAAAAATTGGGTACCTGAGGATACAAAGCAATGACTGCAAACACAAATGCAAGAATCAATACCACGAAAATGAAGAAAACATTCAGACTGCAGTCATGTCCTGAAGGGTTAAACTAGTAGAAGTGTAACCCAAAAATGCAAATGTCACTAGATAGCAGACAATAGATACAACAATAAATGTTATGTACCTGCAAGAATATGTATCACCACAATTAACATAAATGATCAAGGACAACAATTTTTTCATTTTTATTTTGAAATAAAATGGACGGGGCAAGAAAGAGATATCAATCAAGTTCCACTGTAGAGAAGAAGAAATCAAGAGTACAAACTTCTGGTCATCAGATAAATGAAAAAGAAGTACGAACCATAATTGTTCATCCTTCATAACCCATGCATCATTCTAAGTATGTGTGGAATCTAGCAAATATAATCACTTGAACCAAAAAAAATAGATCAGAACCAAACTCCAACAACGTCTCTATCATTGACCAAGTTATGGAATACGAATGTTAGCTTTAAACATCATCAATACTACATAAACATATTGAAAATCACGATTGCCAGGTAATTCTTGCTAGTTTATGATTAATATAATGATGTGTTTCTAAGTGATCTATTGAACACAAAACTTGCTTAACACAATCAAAATTCACCATATATCCTACTAGCCATCAACAACAGAAAACTTTAGATTGGGAAAAAATTGCACCTCACTACAATGTTGAATGCACCTCACTTCTCTGAGTGCAATGACTATTATTTCACTCACATTAGATTTATAGTTACTTTATTTTTAGTCATGTAAAACATATCATACGGGAGTATACGGAAGGCAAGTGATTTGTTTGAAAAAATTCATCAACAAGATGTTGTCTCATGGACAACCATGCTTGCAGGATATGCACAGAATGGGCTCATTGATGAAGCCCTGAAGTTCTTTAAGGAAATGACTTAGTGGAATGTGGTTTCATGGAATGCCATGATTGCGGGATTTGTGAAAAATGGGAATTGTAAGGAAGCTGTGAAGCTATTTTTTGAAATGTTGTTGGTGGGCATGAGAGCTGATTCAAAAACATTTGTTAGTCTCGTTCCGACTTGTGATGCACTGGAGCAGGGTATGGAAATAAATCAAGAATGGTTCGAAGTGGATTTCAGTTTTGATGTTTTGGTGAAGACAACACTTGTTGATCTGTATAATAGGAGTTATTTGTCAAAATGCATCATAGAGACCTTGTCACATAAAATGCAATGATTACAGGTTATACACAGAATGGGCTTGTTCAAGAAGCCTTGGAAGTTGGAACTCTTTAAGGAAATTTCTGAAAGGCATTTAGTCTCATGAAATGCATTAGCAAGATTTGCACAGAATGTGCACGGTGCAGAAGTCCCGGAGATTTTTCAACAAATGAAATTGGCAGGTATGAAGCCAGACTCAAAAACATTTCAGTATTCTTACAGTATGTGCCAATTTGTAAGTTATGCAACAGGGTACGGAGACCATGATAAAATATGTAGAAACGGTTTCCTACCTAATGTCATGGTGGTGAATGCCTTGATAGACATGTATGAAAAATGTGGGTGTATTCATAAGGCAACTAAATTATGTAAGAAAATGCCTCATCGAGATAAAGTCTTATGGAATGAAATGATTGCAAGATATGCAATGCATGGCTATGGAAAGGAAGCCCTCAAACTCTTTGAAAAAATGAACCATTATCGGATGAACCCGAATCATGTGACCTTAGTGTTTTATTTTCATGTAATCGTGCAGGTCTAGTTGATGAACACTATAAATATTTTAACTGAATGAGAAAACATTATCAGATCACACCTGTCATGGAGCACTATAAATGTATGGTTGAACTTCTTGGCCGAGCTAGGTTCTTTTATGAAGCACAAGACTTTATCAATAAAATTCCAATAAAACTTAATGCAGTTGTATGGAGTTGTTTTCTTGGTGCCTATAAAATAATATTATTATGAAGCTAGAAGAATGCATGGTGGAATGCCTTTTTGAGATGGACCCTAACAATCAACCCCTTATGTGCTTCTCTCAAATATTTATGTTGCAGCTGGTAGGGGGATTAATATTGAAACGGTAGAGGAAATGATGAAATATAGAGGCATAAAAAAGACTCCTGGGTGCAGTTGGACTGAGATCAATAGACAAATACATTTTTTTCTTGCAGCAAATAGATCACATCCACAAATAGAGGAAATCTATTCAATGTTATCTTAGGAGATAAAGGTGGTTATGTATGTTCCTGAAAAGAGGTTTGTACTAAATGCTATGAAGGAGGAGAAGGGACATTTATTTTTCTACCATAGTGAGAAGTTGGCCATTTAATTTGGGTTGTTAAACACATCACCTGGAACAGCCATTCGAATTGTCAAGAACCTTCGAGTATGTGGTGATTGTCACTCTGCAACCAACTTCATTTCCAGGATTGTTGCCAGCAAAATCATTGAGAGGGATGCAAATTGATCTGTAAATGGTGGGCCTGTGGCCTACCCCTTTCACCAAAAAGGATCGCGTGCAGAATTTAAATTTATTTATTTGTGTGCAATCTATTAGAAGAGAGATATCAAAAGATTATTTTCATTGAATATATTGTTGCACAATCCATACACATAATTCCTTCAAGGAGAACAAAACCATACAAGCTACAAATAGGGCTTCTTGATTTGATTATCACAAATGTCCAACTACTGCACTTTCCATGTCTCCATAATGTCAGTTGTTTTATTTCAAGGTTTTTATGACAAGAGTATAAATATAATTGTAACAACTCGACAATGACATCCAAAATTGCTAATAAATCAGTGCCTACCTCTCACATATCAAGTTACATTTAAGCACCCAGTTTTGCAGAGTCAAAATTAGATTTGCACAACAACAAAAAAGAAAAATTATCGTTATGCCAAATAAATAAGGGTTTTATCGAGGATTCTAAATTAACACCATCTTTTACAACTACAACACCCAGTTTTATAACAACCCAATTAGGGCCAAGGGTAAAACACACAATGATTAGATTTTTTTTCTAGGCAAAACATGATCCAAACTGAGAAAATAATTGAGCTTTGTAGACATGTTTTGTAAGTATTGAAATTGGAAATGCTAGTCAGAAATCCATAGCAAGCGGTAGAGATTTGCTGATGAATTAAAGCTCAATAAGAGAAAAATGTCTGCATTACTATGTATGAGGTTATGGCTGATCTAAGAATTTCACCATAAAACTGAAACAAAGATTTGAGGGCGTACCTGTAGCTAATATCGGTATGTGACAATGCAAAAATCATGAGTCCATGAACTTGATAACTTATATATGCTGGAATGAGATCTTCCATAGCCGAGTCCAACCGCACTCTTTAGTCAAGATTGTCTGACAAACTTTTCTAATTTTACTTTTGCATTTCAAGTTTTTCCCAAAAAAAAAAAATGCTCTCAAATTAAGTAGTAATGAGAAAGTACAATAAAACAAGGGATGAATATCCCCCTAGTTCATCATCTGTGATTGAAGCAAATTAATTCATATACTTCATTAACAATGCTTTAAAATTGTAAGCAGAGTTAGATCATTCCTTTTACACATTCCTATGACAGTTTCTTGGTTCAAAAAGAAGGTACAATCAATTAGATCAAAAGTGTCCCGATCATTGAAAAGAACTAGAGGCAAAATATTTGAACAAGATCTTTTCAGGATCTGAGCTGCAATCTTCCTTTGATAGGAGATCTGCTTCACTATTCCATCTCTGATAGATGTGAGTGATGGAGACAGAGTTGAAAGCCTGGAGCAGGACTTTGATTCGGCATTTCCATGTATCAAGGTTTGTTGAGTTCGGGGAGCTGCAATTTTTTTCCAATTCAATGATGGATTTGGAGTCCCTAAAGATAGTGAGCATTGAGATTTCGATCCAAGATGCACAGAAAATAACCCCCCCCAGGGAGCAAGGAGTTTTACATGAGAATTAGTTCCAGTACCGCAGTGCCAATGGAACCTGTAGTCTCTTCGGGCTTAGATAGATAGCCATGCCACATCCACAAGAGTCAAAGGAAGAGGCCCCATCAAAAAAATCGACCGGATAGGAAGACCAAATGTTAGGAGGAGAAATTCTTATAGGAGTCAATTTTTTGAAAAGAGAGTATTCTAGATAGAAGGAGAAAATGTTGCAGTTGGTTTTCCAGATGTTAGGAGAGACATTCTCGAAAGTGAGGGAATTTATGGTTCTCCATATTCCCTAGATGATTAAGAAAAGCGTTTGGTGTTGTGGATGGTCCCAAGAGAGGATGTCACAGTGGTCCCAAATTGCAGAGGGGTTTTTCATTCGAATCACATTTTTCCAAATAGAGGAGGTGAAAGGACATTGGATGAAGAGATGACTGATGTCCTCTTGTGCACATTTACAGAGGCAACATCTTCCTGTTGTGTGCCACTAGCCAAGAGAAACATTTTATTTTGAGTGGGAAATTCCATTTCCAACTTCAAACTAGTCAAGGGAGGAGATGATTGTTCCTGTGAGACTGATGGATTATCAGGCATGCATCAAATGTTGTGATCCAATCTTGTTGTGATCTGCCACATCAAGTGAATTTGTCCTCTTTGGTGGATAGTAAAATCGCTGATAGTTTATATCAGTGATATATGAATTCCATTCCTGGATCAGATGAGTAGGTATTTCAATCTCTTCCCCATCTTTCGAGTGTGTATATGTGGAGAAAGACAATATTTTTTTTTGCAATATCCTGTATCACAAATAAACCATTGTTATGCAAAAAATTTATAAGTTGAAGGGATAATAGGTGTGGACCTGTTAGGTTGGATAGGGGATCCAAGCTGATTTTTGCAATGGAACCCCTTCCAACATCCCATTTTAAGTTGATGACGAGCCAATGCTTGATGTGGAGAAATTTGCGCCAAGAGAACAAGAAGTAATGTGGATCCGGTGCACCTGCTCAAATCCAACCAATGAAATCTTTGTGCTGGAGATATTTGGTCTTGGTAATTTGGTTCCAGAGTCACGTGTTTGAGACAACTCTCAAAATGCTTTTTAATAGGGGTGCCAAGTTGAAGGAATGAGTCTCGAATAGCCCCCATCCTCTGTGTTTGACCGATAATTTGATGATGTCCAAGCTGACCAGGGGGAATTTGCGAGTTTGTTGAGTTCTAGCCCATATGAAACCGATGATTATGGCATTACGCTTATGCATAACTGTTTGAGGTAGCTTTAATATGTGCATCCAGTATTTAGTGATGTTATGAAGAAAAAAATTGACAAGAATAAGTCGCCCCACTACGGAGATCCACCAATGTGACCACTTCTAGAGTCACTTTCTGATTTTTTCCAGAAGCCAGTCCCAGTCTTTGTTTTTATATCTATTAGGCTTTAGAAAGAAGCCCAAGTAAGTGAATCCATCATCCAATTGTGAGGATTTTACCCCAAATATCTTTGCAATCTCCATTATCCCTGCAACTTCTGGATCACTTGAAATCAAAATAGACTTTCACTAGTTCACAAGAAGGCCTGATGTGTTTCCAAAATCTGATATTATATTGAAGATCACCCGCCATTCAGAAGGATCAGATTTTCCTACTTTGAGAAGGTCGTCCACAAACATAAAATGTGAAAGGCATGCCCTGTTTCAAATTGTACAACCAGTAATATGACCTCGTTCATGAGAATTTGATATTTTTTTGGACAGTCCATCAATGATGTTGAGAAACGGAAGAGGAGACAAAGTGTAGCGTTGTCTAAGTCCTATAGAGATTTGGAAGAATTCAATTGGAATCAGGATAGCTAGGGAGGCAATCTTAATGAAAGCTTTAATCCAATTTATCATTAAGGACCCTAGTCCAATTTTATGGAGAATCATCCACATTAGTTGCCAATCGACGGAATCAAAAGCCTTGGTGAGATCAATTTTCATGAGGCAGGCATCTAGGTTGCAGGTCTTGGTTGAATGCATGCATTACTGTGCAGATGCAACAACATCATGGATCTGTCGGTTCTCCAGGAAGCCAAACTGTTCAGCTGAAATATGTTTGGAAAAAAAGGGTTTGAGCATGTTTGCAATTGTTTTAGAGATCATTTTGTATATGGTGTTGCGTAGAGAAATAGGGGGATAATTGAAGAAGGAGGCTAGTTGGGGGACCTTAGGAATAAGGCTTATCAAAGTGGTGTTTGTGGTGCCTGAGACCCAACCAAGACTGCGAGATTCGTCCACCATCTCAGTAAGCTCAACAATCATAATCTCTTGGAAATGGATGAAAAGTTCTGTTGTCTAGTCGTCTGTTCTGGGGCTTTTTCCATGTGCCATTTCCTTTAAGACCAAGAGTACTTCTTCTTGTGTGATTGGGAATTCCATATACCTCGAGTCTTCCATGTTGGGCGAGAAAGTGAAAAGGTCACATATTTCTTGAGGTTTATTGAAAGAGGAATTTTCCCAAGAGAAAAAATTGTTGTGGAAATGTCTCTTTGCCTCCATTTTGATTTCCTGTTGTGTGGTGGGCTTTTCCCTTGATTTCAAAATGATGTTCCATATGAAGATTTTTTTGTCTCATCTTGACCTGTTGGTGAAAAAATCTTTTGTTCTTATCACCCTCCTCGAACAACATAAGACAGCTTTTTTGTTGCACCTCTTTTGATTGTCTTTTCAAGACCTAGGATCTTCGGATTTCCAATTGAAGGATCTCTTGTTTTCTGTGTTCAGAAAAAATGGAGGGTCAGTTGGGTCTTCTAGTCTCTTGATCTATTTCTCAATCCAGAGTCTTTCCCTAATTAGGTCCCTTTTTTTCTTTTCGGCCCATCCTCAGACCCTTTCTTTTAAGGCCCTCAATTTACCATTTATCATGTACATTTTCCAAGAGCTCAGGACTCCAAATGGCATCTTCCAGAAGGTTTGTACAAGGTCTATGAAATCTGGCTCCTTCAACCAGAAATGGTGTAATTTGAAGGGTCGGGCTTTTGGATGCATTTCCCCATTCCATTCTAACAAAATGGAAAAATGATCATATATTTTAATTGGAAGAAGCTTAGAGTTGAGTCCCTTGAGTCTATTGGCAATTGATTCATTTACATAGAATCTATCCAATCATTTTTCTATACCCTGTGAGCCCCATCACCCATTTTTCCATGTGGATCCAATAAGAGTTGGTTTGATGTCTCAAAGATTTTTCTGACTAAATAGTTCCTCGAAATAACACCCCAGCTTGTCAGGCCTGTAGTGGAAGCCCCAAATCTCAAAGGTGTTGGTAGAGAAATTAAAATTCCCTGCCATGATTAGTGATTTGAGCTCTAGGAAACCAAGTTGTGTTGTATTTGACCATTACTCCTTTCTATTTCTATATGTAGAATATACATTAAACATTCAGAGTTGAGTTTTGGATCCCCTACATCCTCCTGTGATTATTAAACCCGTTGATGTGTTAAAGGCCTTGAAATTATAATTTGGTGGATTCCACATTGTTGCTAGACCCCCATATAGACCAGTGGCACAAACAATGCATACATTATTACGTTCCAGTTTGAACAAATCTGCAGAAGATAGCTCCATGTCTTGTCTTTGGTGGTTATAGTGTCTTGAATAAGCATAATTTCGTGATTATGAAGCCAATTAGACTTTTCAGGGATCATCCTTTTTTGGGCCAATCCAAAACCCCTTACATTTAGAGACATTATGGACATTATGGAAGGCCTAGCTCAGGAGGCTCTCCTCTAAGGACCCAAGTTTTTGGAGGAATTTCTTCATTGAGTCTATTCCGGGAGGATATGGAGGCGATTGGAAGTGGATGTATGATTGGTATATTTTGTAATTGATGCAATAGATTGGATGGGGCGATGGTGCAGTGTTCAATTTTTTTAGTTTTGATCCATTCCTCCGGTAGGTAGTCACTTTTTTTAAGTCAGCAGAGCGAGGAGGGAGGTCTTCTAGATCGAAAAAATATTTTCTAATGGTTAGGGGTTTCAGAGTAAATTTTGACTCCCTAGGAAGAACTTTGAGTTCCAAGTCCTCTGAGAATGGAGTGAAAGTTCGTCCAGGTGGAGCCCCAAATTTGATTGGGGAGTCGAAAAATTATTCAACGGGAGTTTGTGACTCTGTTGGAGGGGCGTGATCATTTCCCTTCCATGATTTACGAGAGGATTTAGGTTTGTTGGATAGCAGTGCAGACAAGGGAATATGTTTTATGGATGAGGAAGATTTAATGGTTGGGTTAAGACGAAGGTTTATGTGTTTGTTTTGTCTTCTTTTCGAGTTGTGGCTAGGGATAGAAGAGTTTCTACCAGGAATTTTGAGGACAGGCTTATTGGTTGCTAGTTGTGTGGAGCATTTTTTGGTGGATGGGGAGATAGAGTAATAGGGATGCTTCTCAGAGGAGGGGATTTTGTGTGAGTAAAGGTATTTAATTTGGAGTTTGCAAAGGGAAGAGTATCCAACTTGTTATGTAGAAAGGTGGAATGAGCCAGAAAATCAACACATCTCTCAGCAACTTTGGAAGAGTCCACACGAGCACGTCTATCAGGACAAGCCTGGATCAGGTGTCCCATGGCATGACATCTGAGACATCGGAAAGGAATTGACCAGTAGTCAACAATTTACTTGCATGAGCATGGACCCCAATATAGGTTGATTTCTGTAGGAAGTCCCCCTGATAGCGATCATTCAATCAATACCCATGCAGTAATTTTTATCATCCCTCCAAAGCTTCTTTCATCAAGGCAATCGAATTTTCCAATTGTGTTTGCAATTTCTGTAGTAGCTTTCTGGATCTAGGGTTCTAATCTGAGCCCTGAAAGTTTGGCCCAAATAATATTCCTCTGAGGAGTGTCTAATGCAGGGTCAAAACCAAAGGTCCACCTCTGAAGAGACAAGTAGCCGTGACCTTGATCCCATGGCCTGTCAACAATAAGGTTCACATCCTCTGCAGTGAGAAAATGAAAATCAAACCAACCATTTTGGCGAGCAAGAATTCTTGGCCGGTATTTGAGAAGAGGTTGCCCCCATGTTTCAGCCCATTTCTTCATTTGAGCACCATTCATGCAGCAGAAAACTCATCAGCCAAGCAGGGCTTTATTTTTTAGTTTTATTGATTCTTCCCAGTATCCCTCCACTTCGATTACGAGTCCAATTATGTGGGGGTCAACTTTGATTTCTTTCTGTTGCTGGCAATCTTGATGTCTTCTTGTAGAATTGAGGTTGTCAGGCTGTGGATTTTCTGCTTGCACTGCATCCTTTGAGCATGTGTATTACTCCTCTGTTGGGACCGCAATGTCAGTCAGCAGTGCCTCATCCAAGGGGAGGGAAACAACTGATTTTCTATTTTTTGGTCAATGCTTTCACCGCCAATCCTGATTGTGCATTCATCCACGTCGTTATTTCTTTGTTTAAGCGTTCAACGCCAATCCTGTGTGCACTTTCCTCCATGTCGCGGAGTAATGATCCAAGTTGGCCCCGGAGCAGGTCAAGGATCAAGTTATGTGGCCCACCGAGACAGTTTGGAAATAAGACAGATCATCAACCAGCATGTCCAGTGTCCCCATTCACGGTCCACAATGTAGGTTGTCAGAGGGTTGATTACGATTGCTTGAGGGATGTTTGCAAGATCCAGAGCCAATAGTGAGATCCGGGAATGTTTTCCAAACTTAGATTGGTTGATGCCAGGAAAGTGTTCAGGGTATCACCACAATCTTAGCTGATTGGTTGGAATGATTCCGTAGGCAGTCTTGTAATTAAGACAGCAAGAGGTTGCAGCTTCCTTTTGATGGCAGGGGCAAATTTGGACCTGGCAATCAAATCCCCAAGTTTATTTTGTAGGTGAATTAGGTACACCCACCACCCACTTAAAACTTTAACGCCTGAAATTCAAATTTTGGGGAAAACCAGTGTGGATCAGTTGTGGCATCAACCCTTGTCTGAGTATCCTAGCTGTGAGGAAAGAAAACTTTTAGTGTTCCTCAAATTGACTCATTTGTTTTATTTATACCCTTCCATTAGAAATTTTGCACAACAAAAGCATATGTGGCACAATTTCAAGCTAATCCAAAGCCAACAGTATCTACGATTCCCTCTGAAGCTTTCTCTCATGTATTCTTCATGTTTGTCAGACAGCTCCTCTCCCCAACTGCAGAACATTATTTCTGAGCAGAGATCCAAATTTTTGGGAGCTAATGTCACGTGCCATTACAACTTTGTCTGCACAAAAAACAACATTTCCATATTTTCCGCAAAAATGTTGCTTCATGTTTTTGTTTATGTTGCTAAAACAAATTGGTGCTTCCCTGGATTTCTTATTTCTTTAATCATGAGATATAATATGTGATAGGCATCAAATATCAATAATACCAGCAAGAAAATTTCAATAATGTCATTCTTATCCATTTGACTTATTGGTGTCATACCTTATGTACAGTGAGGGGCCATCTTGGATGCTATGTTGTAAACAGCCTGATTTTTTGGCCAAAATATGGAGAAAACGTGTTTTGGTGCACCAGTTACGTTGTCTCATACTCCCCTTTCCCTTAGTCTGCCACATCCTAAATCGATACCTTTTTTACTAGCTACTCCTTCTGGTGTCCCTGTTTCCCCTCCATGCTTAGTCATCCGGCAACGCCATCTTTACCCTTATTCTCTGTCCGCATACCTGCACCAAATTTTGACGAGATTCCAGTTTTACCAGATGTAGAATTGCTTACTTGATTGTTGATCTATGCGTGCTTGATCCTCACTGTTAGCGTGTGCAACCATTATTCGCATGGTTCCTTGTAACAATTTTTAGTTTCTGAAATAGCCAATTCAAAAACACATAAATACATTTGCAAAGCGTAGAGTTGAACAAATGAACCAAGTATCAGAGAAGCTTAGATCCTGATAAAAGTCCGCCCAATATGGGCACCCAAATGTGAAAATCCCATTATTGTTCTGTGTTCCTGGCTTTTCATTTCATTTTGTCGGCCAAGTTTTTCATTTGAGTTTGTCCACGAAGTGCCAAGCTTTTCTAAAAAAAATGTGAGTTTGTCCACCAAGTTTTTCTAAAACAAAATCGAGTTTGTCCACCAAGTTTTTCTAAAACAAAATCGAGTTTGTCCACCAATTTTTTTTATAAATGTTTTTTCAAGTTTGTCCACCAATATTTTGTAGTTGATTGTGTTGTTTATTTATTACTTTTTATTTGTTGAAGTGGACCATTATTGTTTATCTTTTATTTTTTAAGTGGAATAATATTATTAAGGCGTATTTTTAGATCGCATAAAATTATGAAGGTGTAATATATAGAGGTAAGTGTTGGGAGCTTAAAATTATTTAGGTGGCATCAAATTATTAAAGTGAAGTGTAATATATAGGGGTCGTTGTTGGGTGGGATAAAACTATTAAGGTGTAATATATAGAGATAAGTGTTGGGTAAATAAAAGAGAAAACAATGGACTTAATCACAAAATATTTTTTTGTAATTAGAATATAGATATGGATATACAATGAATAAGTTTAAAGTAATGGAATTCTAATTGACTACTTGAAACTACGAGACTTGATTGTAAAGGTGTTAGGTATCAACATAATATCATAAATTTAAATGAAAAATATAATTAGTATTTCAATTACATCATTAAGAAATATGTTAAGATGAAGAGAAATTGATGTTAAATTGTATTTATGCCAGTGGGAAAAAAATTTGTGTTTAAATGAGGTACATTACACAACACTTCTCCTTGCATGTATTTTTCTTATTGTATTTAACCAAGTTGTAAGTCCACTCCCATTTTGAATAGTATGTCACCCTTTGAATTTAATTCCATGTGAATTTGATAAAGGATATAACCTTGAAGATTCTAATAGGCTCCATAGCTCTAATTATCCACTGGTCCAATAAAGAAGTGTTTAAGGAAGTATAGCATTTCATTCAATCTATAACAAACTTTAAATCCCCTATCACTTGTAATTTTAGATTGTTGAAGTGACAATTAAAATGAATAACATAAATAACTGATTTTTATTATTGTAGTACTTGTAACGTAGTCGTATTTTTTTTCGTAGACTAAATTAGTCATTCATGTTAGTCATTTTTACTTGTATTACATATTAGTTAGTCGTATATTTTAATATTAGACTAAATTAGTCATTTATGTTAGTCATTTTTAGTTGAGTCACTTAAAATTGCTCATTTTTTGTAGTATTTCACTTAGAAAAGTTGTGGTGACTAAATTTTTTAGTCACCTAGTCACTAATTTCTCATTTTCTACTAGTGTAGATACCCTAGTTTCTTTATCTTCATCGAAGTCTGAATCAGAGTATCCAATCAAGTTGAAGTTTCCCACTTGTGTATGCTTAAGTCTAAATTATTGAGTTCCCTTCAAGAACTTTAGAAATTTTTTTGAAGCTGACTATTGACCCTCTCAAGGCTTTTTCATAAAACTGGAGAGGATTCCAACAACAAATGAAATTTCCCGTTTGGTAGTAGTTAGGTAGTTCAGACTTCCTACGAGTTGTTTATACTTCATTGCATCCTCAAACTATCTATTATGTGGATGTGAGCTTTAAGTTCTATTCCATTGGAGTAGTCAAAGGATTGAACTCAGTCATGCCAAACCTGTTCAACAGATCTCTAATGTACTACTTCTGAGATAAGAATATAAACTTTGAATGTTGAGTTACTTTGATACCAAGATAGTAGTGAACATAGCCAAAATTTGTCATTTCAAAACCTTTCATCAATTCCTTCTTTATGGATGCAATGTAGCTTTCATTGTTCCTTGTCATTGGAATATCATCTACATACACCACAAGATATACAATAGTTTTTCTAAATTTCATACCAAAAAATGTTGCATCATCAAGATCATAATTTGTTTAGTTTCGAAAGATTCTTAGTTAACTTGCCATACTTGTCTCGTGGTGCTTGTTTGAGGCCATATAATGTGTTGGGAACGGGATCCCCCAAGGACAGTTTTGGCGCTAAAAGCCCATGTTTTGAGTCGAATTTTGTAATAAAATAGTAAAGTCTCTGCGTTTTTTGGTCACAGAGCGCGAAGGTGTCATAAGTCATAAAGGGTTGTCTGCCCTTAGTTTTGTAAAGTAAAGTCAGTTGTAGAAGATCTACCCATTGTCCGTGGACCATGGGATTGTATAAAAAGAGCTAAGCTCTAAGTAGTTTAAGAGTTATGGGTTAAGAAGAAAAGTCTTAGAGTGTGATAGCTCTGAAATAAGAACTCTAAGTTTCGAGTGATAGCTGTGAGTGCGCAAAAGCCTAGGATAGAAGTTCATAGATGAGTGCGCGGACCCCTGCAGCTGTGTGCGCAGGATGGATATAGTCTGTAATCGCTTGAAGATATCAATAAAGAGAAGTATTCTGAAAATTTTGTGTCATTGTTCTAATTAATGCGTCTTGTCATTTTATGTATGAATTTCCTTTATAATACTTATATGATGTGCGAATGTATGCAATTAAGCTGGGCAACTGAACGCAAGTAAGAACATCTCTTTACGCGGTGCTAACTGTAATTATCTAATAGGATAAGTACTATTCTTAAGTTAACTTGAGAATTTGTGCAATACGTTGCCTTAGCAGCGTGAAATTAGCTGAATCGAAGGTTAGGGCTGTGTGATGGCTAGCCATACCCTTACGTGGAGGTATCAAAGGAAGGAATAAGTGTTGAGGAAGACAGAGCCCTAGAACTAAGTGACCTACGCGAAGGAAGGAGTAGAATGACTAAATTGACATCACAACCATCTCAGAGTGTGGAGACTTAGTTCAAGCATCCCCCCATACTGCTTTGAGTGAGACTTCGGTCCGCGCTATGCGGGCTGATGCCAAAAGGGCCAGTAGTGTAAGGATTTGTTTGGCTAACTAATGTTGAACCTGGATCAGGCCCCCTCAAGCCAACAAATGGTTCCGTTGCCAGGACTAGAATCTGCATAAGAGATGTGTGATTTCGTATCACTAGAATCCAACTAAGAAGAAATCAGAGACTAGTTGGATAAGAAGATCCATGAATTCATGGCACAGGAAAACAGAAGTCCGCGACAAACAAAGGAACAATGGCTGGAAAGGTACCTATATACAGAAATACACGAGATATTTTTTTGTTCCTTTCCAATTGAGCTATACGAGTGGATCGCGAAGCTAGCAGACAACCAAGGGAGGTGGAAACTTGACGGTCCTATTGTTTGGACCCCGGAGCTAGTACATAAATTGGAAGCATCAAAAGATAAGATCGCCCGCACTGTTGATCATTGGCTTGATCGCATCATAGCAGGATTTGTAACTGAATTTGCATTGGATACCTTAGTCAACTATAGCGAGGCGGAGTGGCGTGTTTTCAAGGGACCACGAGGTAAGTACTTCAAACCTTTGAATACATGGATTAAAATGTTATTGTGTGAAAAGCGGGTTATGCAGCTACCTTGATGTTTGGGGCTATGCAAAGTGCAAAAACTTACAAGATCGAAGGGAAAAAGGGTCCTGAATATAGTCCATTGGTTTCACCTCCGCGAGGTGATGAAGAGGGAATAGCACAGGGTTCTCCGCGAAGTGTTATTTAGTTAACAAGACAAGGATTCCCGCGACTGCCACCTCCACCCACACCACCTTCAACTTCACCACCATCACGTACGACTTCACCTGTACCACTTTCGCCTCCACCGTAGTTCCATATGGTGAATTCAATGAAGTTTCCTTTCTTCAAATGCTTGGGAAATGAGGACCCAAACCAGTCCTGGTTCGTTGTGAAAGCCGTATGGGAAGCTCAGGGCATTACAGATGATCACATGAAGAAGGTGACATTGGTTAGTGCTCTGCAGGATTGCACGCTAACTTGGTATATCAAGTACCCTAATGATAACCCGAATGCTGGAGTAGCAGACATCCAAAGAACATTGAATAGAGAATTTAGTAGGCCTAAATCTGAAGCACAGTCTACTGTGGGGTTCAAAGAAATCATGATGCAACCAGGCGATACACCTTGCGAACTCGATGAGAGGTTGAAGTGTAAAATCCATGAAGCTAATATGAACTTAACAGATGGACATCATCGCGAGTGGTTTGTGGCTTCACTCCTGCCACACCTAAGGGTTGTGTTGTCACAACAGAAGATGCAACCTAGGCAAAAGCCTTAGAGATTGCAATGAGACTGCATGAAACACCGATGTGAGATCCAAATATTGGGGTTCAGTAGATCCATGTGCAGTTGAAAAAACTTTGCCTTGAGATGCAAACCTTGAAGCAAGACAGAATAGTTTGACTAGAGGTGCGCGAAGAGATATGGTGCCTGAAATGCAAGGTTCAGGGGCATGACAAGGACCATTGCCTAGTTTTTGTGAACTACCTGACAGGAGGAGGACCGATGCCTTTGTGCCTAGAAGCTCAGGTTGGACCAAGCACGGGGCCTACATTGTGGTGTGCTATATGTCAGGTAGTAGGAAAACATGCCACGGATAACTGTCATTTGTTGTAGAAGTTTGTATAGACACCGCAACAACTGTTCTGCAACTTTTGTAGATCAGTAGGGCATCATGAGCACAACTGTAGAAGCTATGAGTTGATGATGGATAGAAAACCTACCTATAGGGTATAGGCAAAAGGGCGGCCCCCTAACCAGAGCACAGGGATGGCGCGGACAGGTTTTTAGGGGGCGCAGACGAGGCCGAGCCAGAGGAGGACCTGATAGAGGTCGGGGATAATTGATCTGCTACAATTACAGAGGGCGAGGACATTATGCCCGCAATTGCACTAACCCAACACGTCCGTCGTGCAAGTATTTCACTATGTTTAATCATGAAAAAAAGGAGTATCCTACACTAATAGCAAGGATACGTAACAAAGGGGCGCTACCACCTCAGCCTACTCAAAACCTGCAAATGATGAGGTCTGAACCGCACGAAGAGGATCTGAATGTGAATATAATGCTCCGAAGTGGAATCACCACAGGAGATGATAAGGGGAAATAGCTCGAAGACAACACATGGGTTTGCAAAGCCCTAATGAAGGAGGCTGAGTTTGATTTTGAGTGTGCACACAAAAAATTCATGGAAGCAAAGAAGAGCTTCATTGAGACCTCCACCTCAGGGAGCAAGGATAAGCTTGATCAGGAGATGGACCCTTTTATGCTTACAACCTTCCTGGAGACCTGTATGAAGTTACTGCACGATAGCAAGGCTGTGAAGGGGGTATAAGAGCTTATAAACAGATGCGTTGGAACCACCCCAAGTGAGCCCTATGTAGTACGAAAGATTGGTAATCATAAAACAAGGATAGGATGAGAGATGAGGCTGACTGCGTAGATAGGAGAGTATGAGATGGATCAGGTTATTTTGGACCTGGGGTCAGATGCGAACGTCCTAACAAAACAAACTTGGGAACGAATGGGGAGACCTATGCTAGAGTGGTCTCTGATTTAGCTAAGGATGGAGAATCAGTAGAAGATCATCCCGATGGGGCGGTTGCAAGGGGGTGACCGTAAATATTGAAGGCGTAAGCGCACTGGCTGCCTTTGAGGTAATAGAAATCGTAGATGACAGAAACCCCTATCTTGCACTCCTCAAAATTGATTGGGCTACTGATATGAACGGGGTAATCAATCTAAAGAAGAGAAAGACGATATTTGAGAAGAAATCGCTTTGCATCATAGTACCCCTAGATGATGCTGAAGGATCGCGCTATACTAAACCAGCCTGCAATTATGCGAGCGATGACGATCTAGACTGTATCTATAAGATAACAACGCGAGACCAAGATTGGGTGTATCCAATGATGAATGGACGAATTACATAGGATGGCGAGAGTTCTTGCACCTCAGACTCTCATGAAGAATTAGAGCACTGGCATAATCGATTACAAGAGGTAACTACACTGAGTTGTTACATGATGACCCAGTTGTTGCACTATGTGTCATCAGAGGTAACAAATCTACCAGCTTATGATGGCCTGAATGATGTAGATATCTTTTTGGATGCATTGAGAGGGAAGTACTAGAAAAGTAGAGCTTCTAGGCATTGGACTGGGCACTACGCGCTACGCTCGCAAGGTGGTGGGGTACGCATAAGGGAAGCTTTGATGATTGGCGTGAATGTAGGAGGATGAAGAGAACACACTTTGGGAAGCCGAAGGTACAAACGACAAACAAATATGAAGGGCAGGGTGACCCACGCGCGAACTTGGCCAAGTGGGCACAGGCTTATGGAGAAAAGCACCAACCGGAATGGGTGCACTTGTTCTATCACCCCCTAGATGTCGTCTCGATGAACTGGTACGTAGAAAGAAAGCTCCACCATAGTACAGGTGAATGGGATATCCTGCGTGAAGGATTCATAATGACATTCAGTTTTGAAGATAGGTTCGACTGTATTGATGAGGTGCTAAAAGAGGTGAAAGAAGAAATCTTTAGGATACCGCAGGATCTTTGGACCTAATTCAGCCTGAGTGGTCTAATTAGTTGAGTCACTTACTAGAATGCTATAACATAACCACTGAAGAAGAGGATGAGGATCCACGAAATATTAACATCCTTGGAACAGAAGGTCACTATGAGGTTGAAGGACAGTAGGTTGAGAATCTTGATATAACTGCGCTATTAAAAATGAACCAAGTAAACATTGGTATGGAGGCAGAGCCCAAAATCACAAATATTGGAGATTGGTGGGATGACACGATGGTGGATAAAGTCGTTGAAGTGCTCCATTAATACCAAGATTTATTCCCTACCAATTTTATAGATAAGAGGGATAATCGGGGACCTAGGTGTTATGAAGATCACATTGAAGCTTGACGCGAAGCCGGTTAAGGAAAGACCTTACCACCTCAATCTGAAGTATAAGGAGAAGGTCCGCTTAGAGGTAGACAAGATGCTTGTAGCAGGCATCATTGAGCCTGTGGAAGAATCTGCCTGGGTAAGCCCAATGGTGGTACAAGAGAAGAGGCAAAAGGATGGAATAAGGATATGCATGGATCTCAGAAAGCTGAATGACGCTTACGTGCATGATCCTTTCCCAACTCCATTAACTGATGAAGTGTTGGACAATGTAGGTTGCCAGGAAGCATATTCCTTCATTGATGGGTTCTCCAGGTACCATCATATTAAAATCGCGCCGGATGATAGGAGCAAGACAACCTTCGTGACTGAGTGGGGTTGTTTTCAGTACACTATAATGTCGTTTGGGTTGAAGAATGCGCCTACAATTTTCTCACGCCTAGTATTTGTTGCATTCAAGGATTTTATTCATAAATTCTTGAAATTATACTTTGATGATTGGACTATGTTTGGACTGGTGAAACACCATGTAGAAATTTTGTGCATGATGTTGGACACCTGTCAAAGATACCAGATCATGCTCAACCTAAAGAAGTGCCTATTTTGTGTTCCTTTTGGGACCCTGCTGGGTCATGTGGTTTGTAGGTAGGGACTAATGGTAGATCCCGTGAAGTCTGTGGTGATACTAAACTTAGAATTACTGAGGAGTCTGAAATAGTTGCGCGCTACCCGAGGACATACAGGATATTATAGAAATTTCATCAAAGGCTATGCCGAGATCATCGTGCCTATGGAGAAGTTGTTGAAGAAGGATGTCACATTCTGCTGCAATGAGGACTCTAAGAAGAGCCTGGATGTATTGAAAGAAAAGATGGTCACTGCGCCGATCCTAGTCTTCCCGAATTGGAAGGAGTTTCATGTACACGTCGACGCATCATGTATAGCACTGGGAGCAGTACTTACACAGGCTGGTGGAGAATACTTGGACCATCCGATCACGTTTGCAAGCAGAAGGTTATCCAAGGTGGAGAAGAATTATTCCACCACTGAGCACGAAGGGTTAGCTATGGTATATGCACTCCAGAAGTTTAGGCACTACTTGTTGGGAGGCCACTTTAATAAGTATACGGACCACTCCACGCTAAAAGACCTGGTCAATAAGCCCGTTTTCGAGGGAGAATCTGCAAATGGCTGTTATTGTTCCAGGAATATGATTTTGAAGTTATTGTGAAGCCTCGACAACTGAACGCGGGACCTGACCATCTATCGCACATCAAAATAGGGGAAGAGCCCACTAATTTGGAGGAAGAATTGCCTGATGCATAACTATTTGTAGTGTGTGTCATGGATGCTCATTTTGAGGATATAATACACTTCCTAATGATAGGAAGTTCCCCGAAGGGATGCATCGTCCAACAGAAGAAGGAGTTAGCGGTGCGCGCAGTAGATTTTTCTATCATAGTTGGGCATCTTTACAAGATGTGGTTTGATGAGATATTGCGACGATATGTACCCAAGTTTGAAAGAAGCAGCATCCTCGCAGATGCTCATGGGGGCGTCGTGGGAGGACATTATGCAGGGAAAACAACCACATAGAAGATTCTACACGCAGGGTTGTGGTGGCCAACCCTCCATTAATACTCAAAGGTGTATTACAAGGTGTGCAATGTGTGTCAAAGGACTAAAAGACCATCGCAGACGGATGAGATGCCTTTGAATCCATAGATGAAGTTGGAACCCTTTGAGAAATGGGAAATAGATTTCGTGGGACCCATTCAGCCCCAAGCAAAGATGGGATCAAGATACATTATCACCACGACGAAATATTTGACTTGGTGGGTGGAGGCATAACTTGTGAAGGATTGCACAGGCATGACCTCTGTAAAGTTCCTCTTTGAACATGTACTAACGCGATTTGGCTTTCCAAAGAGCTTGATCAGTGATCGTGGTATGCAATTTCTGAATGAGACGATTAGCATGCTAACGAACAAATTTTAGGTATATCACCAGAAGAGAACACCTTATCACCCATAAGCTAATGGGACGGTGGAAGCATTCAACAAAGTGATGGAGGATGCGCTGACCAAGGTTTGCAATGCTCAATGAAGTGATTGGGACCTACGCATACCTGCGGCACTATGGGCTTATCAGACAACATGCAAGAATTTGACTGGACAAACTCCCTTTAGGCTTGTCTATGGTGTTGAAGCGGTAATGCCTATTAAATATATTGTTCCTAGTCTTTTCATAGGCATTCATAGGTATGATGGATCGCAAAGTCCTAAAGGAAAGGCTCGCACAGTTGGATGAGCTTGAGGAAGAAAGATTTCTAGCTAGATTTCACCAACAGGTCCAAAAGTAGCACGAAAAATCATGGCATGATCGCCATTTTAAGTTTCACATCTTTGAGGTAAATGACCTGGTTTTGTTATATGACGGAAAGTTGATAAATTCCTAGAGAAGTTTTGAATGCACTGGTTAGGGCCCTGTGTCATTAAGGAGATTACTGACGGAGGAGGGGTAGAGCTCGTCAAGTTGGATGGAGATCCCTTCCCAGGAAAAGTGAATGGCAGTCAGTTGAAGCCATACATCGGTGGTCCGACCATGTGACTAGATGAAGGTAGCACAGTCTTAGCACTCCAGGCAGCTGAAAGGAGGCGCAAGACTATAAACTACATTGCCTGAGTTAGGGAGCTACGTGATTGGAGGATTGTATGGAGCAAGGAAGTGTCACAGGATTCACGATAACACAAAGGGGGTTGCGCTACCCAGGGAGATATTGCGCAGGTCGGTCGGAAAGTGGCAGTTAAAGTCATTGTTCATGATTTGACAGTAGAAATGCAACCAAATGGAGAAAGCGGTCAACATTTAAGATGAGATTTATGGATCAGATCCTTGAAGATATGCTACCAATCCTGCATTAATGAACCGAATTTGGGGGGAACGGTCATATTTGAATTCAAATGCCCTATAAATTTCAAGTGGTTGTCCAGTGAAAAACAGTTGGCATTTTGAGAATTGAGGTATTAAGCTCTCAGGCACTCATGAACCAAGAATTCTTCAAGGCTTTGAAAGAGACCCCAGCATTTGCAAACTTACCAAAGACGTCGCGAGCACTATTAGAAAGCGTTATGTTGGCACCCACAGAAGCCATAGATACCAAAGCAGAGGAGTTGGTGTTGGAAGTTGAGATGGAGGCATAAATAGCTACTTGAGAGGTCGCCGAAGTAATAGCCAAAGTCCCTAAACCATCGAGGACGTGGAGACCAAAGCCAACTCCCACCAAGGGGACCACAAAGGATAAAAAGGGTAAGCATCTTGCCATACCGGTGCGCGCATCACCAAGGAGAAACCCATTGAAGCCCACAGCTTAAGAGAAGGGAAAATCTATAAATTTGGAGCCGGAGGAGGAGGAAATCAAAGACATCCCAATGGATGATGAGGATGTGGGGTTCAAAGTGGAGGTGGTTGAAGCTCAGGGTGCAGACCCTATTACTCGATTGCTCGAGTATGTCCCTCCACACAAGCCTAAGACCAAGGTGTCGAAAGACATCGATGAATGTAAGACCCCCTTGCAAACCCCTCTACAGCCGGATGATATTATTTTTGATGGACCACACTTGGCGCGGGTGCCACTACTAAAACTTGAGGACTATGACTTGGCTGAACACGAGAAGTTCCCACACCTAGCGACCGAGTAGCTCATGTGCTACATCATTGATACGAATACCGAGATGACCGCATTGGAGTTACCAAGGTGGCTCAAAGGAGTAGACAAGGCAGGGTTGCTTAGCCTGCTTTGGGTGTTGCACTACAACTACACTGCGGTGAAAGTATTGGTCATGAGGCAGCTACTGTGCTTGGTTCATGATGGGTATCTGTGGCTGGAGGAGCCAATACCCATCAATGATAGATTGATTCACAAGATAATGCATTTTCCGTATACAGGAGAGAATCTGACCATGATCTTTGCTGGAAAAGGTGGTGAGCAGGCGCTCGCAGAGTCTATTAAGGATAATTTTAAACTGGTGAAGAAGCCGCGTAGATATGCTATATCTAACATTTGTGACCTTGTTGTGGAGGTAGCCACACAGATCTTAGCAGGGAAAGTGATGAGGAAGTGTCACAACGATGAAGTTTCGGCGTTTGTCATTGCGTTAGCAGCTCAGTGCGCTGAAGGAGTGTACTTCAACTGGTCAGACTACCTTCGCAGTGAGTTCTTGGTGAACTGCAGCGGAACATAGGAGCTTAGCATGACTTCCAGTATGTGTGGCTCTTGCTGTCAATTGTGCTGATAGCATGGGAGCTGCCAGAGGACAGTTAGTTCCCTTCGGTTGCGCCAGACCTCCCAGAATCAATGAATTACTCTTCGTTGTGGGCAACCAAGGATGCACAGCGAGGCAAGGGCAACAAGATCTTCTAGATCTTGATGGAGACGAACATCCACATGGACGTCAATCACAAACTACAATTGTCGCCTAAGGTGTACGACAACCTCAAGGGCTACACAAAATTTGAAGCTGACTTCCATCATGTATCCATAAGGGCATGGAAGGACCCTACATAGAAATGGTACAACTTGCCTTATCTGGAAACGGATGACACCGTTGATGCAGTACTTGATCAATGGCTAGTAGAGTGGCACTCTAAAGCAAACTTGGCGGTGGGAGGAAGCAAGTCTTCCAAGTAGAAAAATATGGATGAGGCCAAGCTTAAGATGAAACAATTGGCTGAAAAGAGGAAAAAGGAGGCCATTGATAAGGCCCAGGTGGAGTGCAAGGCTATGTAGCAGACATCAAAGCAGACAGGTGGGACAGAACGAGGCTCTGATAAAGGCGAAAGGTCGCCTTCACCTAAGATATAGGAGGAGACAAATGAGCAGCACGTCACAAAGCAATAGGAGACATTTGCCCGCATCAAGCATCCAAGGGAGCTAGAGAAAGGAGGGTCCAGGAAGAAATCAAAGGCTACCAAGACATCACTCGACCCTATCGTGCTAATAGAGGGTGACATGCATGATATCAGTGACATAGTGAGGGATGTCACCATGGAGGCCCTACAAAAATTTGAGCAGCAACAACAGATCATCCTGGGGGCTATTCAGAAAGGGTTGCAGGAACTGTAGACCCGTGCGTCGCAGGCTGGCACAGTGTCTACTAGCCTGGCTATCGACACTTCAGAGGTTGCTGAGATGCTATGCACAAAGGCCTCCAGCGCGATCGTGCTGCCTAATGGAGCACTGACCATAGAGAATGAGGCTAGCAGGCCCATTTTCAGTACCCTAAAGGGAGTAGGATTGAATGTGGGAGTGCTCCCACGTGAAGAGCTCCACCTCTTGCAGGATGGAGTGATTACAATGCTGAGGGCCCGCGAGCACCATGTCCTCAAGGTGATTAGTGAACAACATATCAAAAATTAGCAGATGGCACTACAACAAGATTCTACCATCACCACTGAGACTGAGGCAACCAATCAGAGTAAGCACATTATGAAGATTTCCAAGGAGGCATGTCGAATGCTACTAGAATTGGCCATTCCGAAGGAGGAGCCAGTCGAGGTACACATCCGCAAGCTGGCTAGAGGGGTGCGCGACACTCGTAATTAGATGGCGAAAATTTAGTTGGAATTGAGACTGCAGATGACAGAGTTGTAGCTCAAGGCCCAGCCTTCAACTACACCATAAGTGAAGGAACAGCGAGCAACCGTTGTCATAGAAGTAGTAACGACAGTGGATAGTGTAGTAGCAGATTGCACGCAACTTTTTGAGCAGTCATTTGAGATCCTGACAAGCTTGCAGGAGGACCCCAATGTACAGTGACTATAGACGGAAGCGTGCAAGCTACAACAATGCTATGATGAGGTTAAGGGCACAACGCGAAACGTCGTGCTGACACAAAGACTAGAAAAGTTGCAGGAGGCCAAGTCTGCGGACTCTAAGTAGTTTAAGAGTTAAGGGTTAAGAAGAAAAGTCTTAGAGAGTGATAGCTCTGAAGTAAGAATTCTATATTTTGGTCGTAGCGTAGGTAGAGGCTCTACATCTGAGTGTGCGGAGGCCTAGGATATAAGTCTACAGCTGAGTGTGCGGACCCCTGCAGTTGTGTGCGTAGGGCAGATAGAGTCTGTAAACACTTGAAGATATCAATAAAGAGAAGTATTCTGCAAATTCTGTGTCGTTATTCTAATTAATGGATCTTGTCATTTTATGTATGAATTTCATTTATAATGCTTATATGATGCGCGAATGTATGTAATTACGCTGGGTAACTGAACGCAAGTAATAACATTTGTTTACGTGGTGCTAACTATAATTATCTAATAAGATGAGTAAGATTCTTAAGGTAACTTGAAAATATGTGTAATACGTTGCCTTAGCAGTGCGAAAGTATCTGAATCGAAGGTTAGGGTTGCACGACGGATAGTTGTACCCTTTCATGGAGGTATCAAAGGGAGGAACAATGGAATAGGAAGACAGAGCCCTAGAACTAAGTGACATGCACTAATATAGGAGTAGAAGGACTAAACTGACATCACGACCATCTTAGGGTGCAGAAACTTGGTTCCAACATCCCCCCATACTTCTTCGGGTGAGACATTGGTCTGCGCTCCACGGGCTAATGTCGAAAGGGCTAGTAGTGTAGAGATTTGTTTGGCTAACTAACATTGAAGCTAGGTCATGTGCCCTCAACCCAACACAATGATTTTACAAGATTGCATAGTTTTTGTTCCTAACCCTTCACAACAAATCCCTCTCGTTGGAACATAAATACATTCTCTTTCACATATCCATTCAAGAAATAATTTGTTACATCCATTCGATGGACTTTGCGACCATTCTGAGCTACCAAGGAAATGAGTGTCTCGATGGTAGCCGATTTTTATATAGGGGCACAAGTCTCCTCATATTCAACCCCTTCCTTTTGTGCAAAACCATTTTCCACAAGCTTGGATTTATGCTTGTCAAGTGAGCCATCTTCTTTATACCTTTTCTTGATGACCCACTTGCAACCTATTGGTTTTATTCCCAATTGAGGATCAACCAGCTTCTAGGTGTCGTTCTTTATCAAAACATCATATTATTTTAGCATTGCTTCTTTGCGTTCATCACGAGAATCATATTCTTTGAAGAATTTGGTTCAAAATCTAAAAATAAATTCAGTTCATAATCATAAGAAGCATCCATTGCAACAGGCGAATAAGAATTGTCTACATCACCTCCATTCCGTCTGGTTGAGATTCTTGTTCCTGTCTTTCCAACCTCATAAGGGTTAACACCTTCAAGTGTATTTATCATCCATTTTGGAAAACCTTTCTAAGGTGGCCCATCCTACTTAGTTGACTAAGATAGGGCTAAATTAAGATTTAGCCTCCCAATTTTGTCAATCACATCACTCAAAGTGTCATCAGTGGTTGCAACTTCATACGGGTTATTATAAGACACGATTGTTTGATGTTTGATCCCATGTTGGATAATATAGTTTTCAAATTCATTTCAAGTGTATTATTTTCCATTATTAGTGCGAATAGAGCCAATATGAGATTGTGCATCATTTTCAATCCATGCATGAAAGTTCTTGAATGTTTCAAAAGCTTGAAATTTTTTCTTCAATAAATAAACCCAACACATTATTATCTAGTCATCAATAAATGTTATCATATATTTATTACCATTTATAGAAGGAAAAAACATTGTGCCACACAAATCAGAATGAATGAGATCAAGTTTTCTATGTGCTTTGGAATGAGAATCATGAAAAGGCTATTTGTTGTGCTTTCCTAAGATGCAAGCATCATGTTTCTTAAGTATCCTAGGAATTGTAGGAAAATGACTACCACAATTTTTATTCAAAAAACGGAGTCTATTAGAGTCAAGTGTCAAAATATAGCATGCCATAAAAGACTTGATAGAAATGTACCTTCATCATAGTCAAAAATGTATGAGAATTTTTGTGCATGGAGAGAGATTCCTTGCAGATTCATAAGTCTTTCTTCTTCTATCCACATCATGACGAGTGATTTGATGTTATTCTGACCTCAACCTTACCATCAAATATATGAATGAAGTGCCCTTGATTGTAGAGATGGACTAAATACAACAAGTTTATCCTCAGCTCTGGGAGGTATAGAACATCATATAGAAGAAAGTATGAAAGACTAGGAAGTTTGAGCATGATGGTGCCAAGCCCTGATGGCTTGAGTTTTAACTTGTTTGCATAGTACACTGCTCCATCAACATTTTCAGTGAACTCTTCAAATAAATACCTCCTGAAATTCATGTGGAAAATTTCTCCTAAATCAAGCAACCAATCAATCATCTTTCCATAAAGCAAGTGGAGCATTGGTCTTCAGTTACTCCAATGTTGTAATGTGCCACAACATAATAATCGAATTCAAGTTCTTTACCTTTTCCTTTGTCGGGTGTTTTACCTTTTTCTTCATTTCTTTCTTGCTTAATTCTTTCCCAATGCAACTTACAAGTGGAAGCATCATTTCCATATATATTACATCGTATGAAATGAAGATCGTACTTTCTCATTGGAACTGTCTGCTCCCCTTGCCTATAAAATTCCTCCCTCTTCCCCTTCGGCCACCTCTTCTTATATAAGAATATTGTCCTTTAATATTTTCCCTTTGTTCAAGGCATACAAGTTCTTCAAGATACTAAGGAGTTGTCTTCTTCCCAAAATCCTTCTCTCTTTCAACAAACTTCTTCTCAAGGGAGTCAAAGGTAATCTCCTTAAGGTTTCCACTTGGTTGCAATGACTCAAGATAATATGAATAGGTGAGATATAGTACCTTGACATAAGCTATGAGAGGAATGTCTATTTCAGCACTAGTGTCTTGTATGTCATGCATAATGAGTCTTAGTTATGATGTGAAGGAAATAGGGTCATCATTTTTCAACTCAAGACTGAAAAATGATCATCAATTAAACAACTTCAATTTTAGAGTGTGAGTCATACAATTCCTTTAACTTCTTTAACGCTTCAACAATATTTGAAAATGGAGAAATACGGAAAATCACCTCTTCATTTATTGATGCTGCAATCAAGGCATAAGAATTAGTGTTCTTGTTTTCCCAAATGAAAAACTCCTTATCTTAATTGGGCTTTTCAGGTGCATTGTCTCCTTCTCCTTCACAAATCCTTTTCCACTACTCATTGAGAATAAGGGTTTGTTTTATCTTCCTAGACCACTCATGGTAGTTCCCCTTGCCAGAGAGAACCACTCCAACTAGAGAGATAAGTGAATGCATTATAAAATATGAACTGTACCCAAAATAATTGCAATAAAAATTGATGCCTTTATAATAAAACAAGTTGGTTGTCTTCCAAAATCTTCAACTAAAAATATAGGCTCTCAAATATACCTCCATACAATTTCACTACCATAAAGGGAGTGAGTAACATATCCCATACTACTAGAACTCCATGAACATTAGGCTCCAAGATATTATGCTCCATCATACATACCATTTCCAATGAACATCCAACCCAAACTTGAATGCATGTACTGGTTTCAAATGCGTCACATGGACTATTGGATTTCACACACTGTTATGTAGGATTTATGTCTGTGGATAGAAATATCTCCGTTAGGTTTGGTGGCTAACCTAGAACAACAAAATCAAAAAGGACCCAACATTTTCCTTAAAGTAAGTAGATTAGGGGAAGGACCCTACATGGGATCTGCCATATGTTTCTCTCCTTGTTTGGCTGGAGTGGTCCAATCCTAGATCCATTTTACAAAATTAGAACCCACACAACTAGAAAACACAAGACAAGAAACTATGAGACCTATGTAGCATCATCTATCTACTTCATTCAATAGATTTACATGGTATTGAAATACATGAAATAATGACATCACATATAGGAAAAAAAATTCTTTGTATTGATATAAATGGAGTGAGTTACAACCATAAATAGGTGTCGATCTTGTAGAAGAGCTCCTCCAAGTTTTCGACTTGTCCTTCCTTTGTCACAAAGTGTGTCTCCAATCACCCTAAATTCATGAAAGGAATAACTCTCACAACAACAACATAAGGGTGGAATCACTCTCCAAAATCCAACCCCTTGAATATGGAAGGTTGTAAATATATAGAGGAGTGAGGTAAGTTTGGAGTTGCTATCCTTTTACCAATATTGGGATTGAGATCCAATGTTGATGGGAGGATGAGATTTAAGGATAATATATGGAAACTCTAAGGTAGGATACCATAATATTTGATTTCTTTTTTATCAAAGGTAAATTGTTACAAAAAATCCTGGAAGCTTTTGGAAATGGAGCCTTTGGGATTCTCTCCCTTTTTCCTGAATTTCTAGAATTACTACAAGTGAAAATAGGGAAACCTATAGATGATCAACGCAAGCCATAGTGGAGAAACCTATAGTGAACATTGTCCAAAAAGATGCTAGGATGTGTTGGTCCTAAAACTAGCTGAGATGATGCAGTTTAGGGCATAAACTGTGGGGAGTGAGGTATTAATTCATAAGACTTTGTGTAATGATGATGTGAAGGGGGAATATGATGTTGATTGATGCCACTAGGAGGCTGGTTTATCAGATGAGAAAAAATATCCTATAATAGACTACCCCCTAAAGCGCAAAGTCAGAGATGAAGACTAATGATTAAAGTGTTTTACCTTGTAACAATTCGGGATCAAGAACAACCAATGAGCTTCTTCTTCTATTATAATACATTTACATCATGCCATATTTTTATTGAGGGAGGCATACCCATACTCAACACATAAGCCAACATAACATGTAAAATTATCAAAATACATGTCCCTTAATGACTGATGGTGGACCCATGAATAGATGACTATCAATATGATCATAGCCATTATACATAGTGATCTCTGTATAATCCTAAAATCGTAGCTCAGATGGTGGAAACTAGAATTGGGGTCTTCTATATCGTTTACATGACCAATCAATTTATGATTCTAGCAATTTGAATCAATGAGATGAGTTCAAACATGGTAGACACCATATGATTACCATCCAATGACAGTCATGAGAGAAACCACCGATGATATTAATGGCTCTAAAGGTACTCAAGTACAATCTATGGTGTGATTAAATGATTTGATGTCGAATAGCATAAAAAATCTTTCAATTGAAGGCCAATGATATAAACCTGTCACTACTAGTGAGGGCACTTTCCATTGATGTATGCAAGAACCAAGGTACCGATAGGTTTTTCTAAGTCAACTTCCTAGATAATGTGTTGATGTCGATGGGAGGTGACCCGTCGTAATAGGGCCTTGGTGTATCCTCCATCAACAACACAAAACAACTATCATGATTTAGAAAGAATGATGCTTATATGGAACTAGATCAAGAAAGGAAAACATGGAATGAAGTATTAAGAGTATTGAAACTGATATCAACTGAATGACTTCTATTGAGCACAACAACGACACTGAATGGAGTTGGAAACATTGATCCACAACTGAAATGGTGGTATGATGAACCAAAACACAAGCAGATTACATGACCCAACAACCACAGAGATGAAGTGGAAGAGTGTCGTGTTCAAGAGAGACTCACTACCATTAACAAATGGAGTATCCCTTTTTCCCAATTTTCACAACCATACTCATGAGTACCTCTATATTTTTTAACAAGTGTGAGGAGGATAACATATTCTTGATCTATAAGTCCATCCTTCATATGAATCCCTCCAAGTATATTTAACGAACCCTGAGAAGGAGTGGTTTGGACTTGTCATGTTCAACAAGTCGACTGCCATTTGATGTTTTAACGAGTCCAACAAAGGTAAAACTCGACTTATTATTCATGTTTAGAAAGTTTGAAAAAGAGGTGAAAAAGAAAAATCTAGATGTCTATTTTTGTAGGTAGTCCCTTAGGTTCGAATTGGTAGAAAACAATATCCAAGAAAACCTATTAGCCATGCTCAAATAAAGTATTCCTTTTTCATAAATAGTCTATCTCAGTCTAGAAGAGGGTTAAACTTATACCGAGTAGATGTATTTTCATTTACTTTTATGGGTTTGAAAATACTAGTGCTAAGAAATCCTTTCATGTTTTGGGAGTTCAAAAAAAGAGTTGAAAGAGGACTAATCCTAGAGGACCGAGTGGTATAAAGGGACATAAAATCATTCTAATCATGGTGGAACTACTCAAAACACACAAAGGTCAATAGGCTAGCTAATAATACCACTCATTGTAGTGGTCCCATGGGAAAGGGTAAAAAACGAAGTGAAAACATATGATCAGCCAAAAATATGGTGATGATGCAATGAAAAAACCAAGGCTCGTCTCAAAAAAAACATGCTGATAAAAAATGGAAATCACAAGGACTAAATGGGAATGGTTTCATTTTTACAGAATCTTGAAACATGGGAAACTATGCTATAAATTGGTTTCATTTTTACACAAGATTGAAACATAAGAAATTATGCTTGAACTGGTTTTATTTTTACAAAAGCTTGGAAAAGAGAAAAACTATGCTTGAAATAAGTTTTCATGTCCCTAGCATAATGACTGAATTCGAGGTACATGCCCCCCATGCATCATTTCATGCACCTAATTAGACTACTGGGTATTAACAGGTGGATGGAATGAAGATTCATTTACAAGATCAAGTGAAAGACTCAAATGGGAGTTTACAAGATCTAATTAAAGACTCAAATTTGAAGGGGATCCATTTCATTTTTTAACGAGCTTGACATAGGAAAACAACTATGCTCATGGAAACTTATTTCATTATTTAAGGAGGTTGACATAGTAAAAGAACTATCCTCATAACAACTTGTTTCATTTTTTAATTAGTTTGACACAAGAAAAGGAACTCTGCTCCAAGGACCTTGTTTCAACTTTTAACGAGCTTGAGGGAAGAAAAGGAATCATGCTCAAAAGAACCTTCATTTATTTTTTAGTGAGTTTAATGCAAGAAAATTAATTTTGTGCCAATCTTGACCATGCCCTCTGAGAAACAATGGCTTCCAAGAGGTTCTCATCAGATGGGAGAACAATACTCTAGAAGGGATACATATCAATGGATACAATGGAAAGATCAGGCTCCAATGCCCCTAGTAAATGATTCACCATATCACCTACGGGATCTAGGTTGAAAGAAGTTTACCATACAGTGAAAGGATCATCTTCAGAAGTAGGTACGTGAATGGGATAGGTTGCCACATAATTAACCTGTGTCAGGGAAGATACCACGTGCACATTCAGAACACTTAGGGAAGTAGGATTACTAGAGGTCACTTAAGGACCATAAATGAATGCAAATTGATAGCCACAATCCGTCCATCATGTGAGAAGTACATCACTCAAAAGAGTGTGGATACAAAAACATTCATAGCATAAACATAGTCTCGCCGGGGGAGAAAATCAAAGTCCAAAGATTCTACGACAACCATAACATCAATACATACAATTTTTCCTCCTAAGGTCTAGGAAAATGAGGAAGGATCCCTAAGGGTTAACTAGTTCTTCTATTAAAAGCTAACAGGTTTGGAGCTGCAGACACAAGATGTGGGAAATCCAACGCTTGCCAAGTAGAAGAGGATAGAATACTAGCATAATCTCCCTCATCTATAACAATGTGATGGATTTCCTTATTATAAGCCTTTACCATGATCTTAAAAGGCATGTAATAAGGGAGACAAGGTCCTGTCAATCGACTCCAATAAAAGAAAATGACATATTTCCTTGGAGGGGGTTTCATAGGGATAGGAGAAATGCCCCCCGTCGAGCAGTAAAAAGGGTCTTTTTCACCTCTATTTACCCTACATTAATTATCAATCTAGGTACGATTTGTTATCTTAAAGAGTGTACTCAGTTTGAGGCGGTCATTTGTCAGAGTAATACTAGTAGTATAGTGCTTCTACAATAGTAACTAAATGCTGAAAACAAACTTCTAAATGTAATGGCAAGAACTAGAAATGCTTGTAACTAAATCATCCAATGAAGAAACTACAATACTGATATTTATCAGTCAAGGTTTCAGTAGTAATAACTCTTCCCTTTGTAAACTGATGTAATTGAAAAGCAATCAAAGAAAAGATCATCAACCTGGGAACTGGACACAATAGTCAATGTTCACTACAGTTTCAGATCATTCTATTCACACCAAAGCAATAATAATTCAAATAACAGAAGAAGGAACAACAACTAATCTATTTAGCAAGATTGGACAACAAATATTTAATCTACAAAAATGGATGAGGCAGTAAGTGTAATCTATAGGAATTAAGCAACAATCTTTACTTTAGAAATGATTCGAACAGCAAACGAAAATGGGACAACAAACTAAAGGAAATGAAATATTGAACAACAACCTGAATTGAATGAAAATGCACAACAAACCAAATCGAACATTACACATGACACTTCTTTATTGGAAGGAACAATAATCTGAGTTTCAACACATCAATTATTGATCACGGTTATGAAGAAACAACAATTGTGATTACGATGGAACAACAATCCCAAATGATCAGCAATCACGTTTGGAAGTAAACCGTAGATAAATAAATAATTATACCGATTCATAAATACACAACACTGTTATTCTGTAAACAACAGCAATGGTAATCTGGAAGGAACAGAAATGTTATATGATAATATCAATCTGTTGAGGGAACAACAATACAATATAAGTTTAGAATGAATAGCATAACATTCCTGTTGCAGAGAATAACATTACTATTCAAAATAGGAATGAAATATAACAGAGCTAATACATGAAATCATAAAGAACAACAGATTATTAAACAAGGCAAATAAGAGGAATCAAACCACACACGACTTAGAATCAGAAAATAATGGTACAGGAGCAAGTGATCCACCAGGGCCGCGCCCTTAGCCTCTAGGGATGCACTGCTTAAGATTACTCCAGAATCAAAGACGAAACAACAACCAGAGTTTATATATTAAACATCAAAACAGAGTTACAACAACTTCTCTTTTAAAAAGAGTTGATGTTCAAAGTTTCAGTTACAATAGTAAATTTCATAAAAACAACAATAGTCCGTCCATTGGGCTAGCAATGTTGTCCCTTCTTATAGTAGCCGAGCAGAGATATCAACGATACATAGAATCGTTAAGATAGCGATCCCTTAGGATCAAAGGATCCTAAGGGATTCACCATATTTGTTAGCTCTCAGTTATCTTCTTGTTCCCTTGCGTCGACTTGGTATCTCCTCTTCCTTTTCCTGGCTTATACAATCCAATCTGGATTGCCTCGTTTGGATGCGGTTCCTTGTCAAAGGGACATCAGTTGACCTTGTCTTGTCTTTTCCTTTGGAATGGCGATCTTCTGTTTTTTTTCTTTTTCTGCATAGGAAAAGGGTAATTATTAGTCATTTTACATTGCACACAAATCTTCTAATCTTTATCATAATCGTTCACCCTATACTTATTTCATAATGTAAAGAAGTTATGAATTTACGGAAAAGATGACAAAATAAGTGGTAATTACATACCTTCTCTAGTGCTCAACACCCCCCCCCCTGCTTACCCTTTTTCATGCCCTCATGAAAACATTATAATTGACATGCAAGGCAATTAGGGAATAGGCTGGAGAAGGGATCTCATGAGGTGGTCTACAACCATGATGGCCAGCTAAGAATTCAAAAAAAGGTCCTGTCTAACCTTCAGGAATTTCATATAAGGCTTGATATCCTGGTGCAGGGTGCAAAATAATCGGACTTCTGAACCTACAACCTAACCAAGATGGGCCTTCTCTCAAAATGAGGTCACTGTAGATACCCGAGCGGTCAACATCTAGCTTAAAGTTCTCATAATTGAATGGTTCTCGGTTTTGGATGTTCGGATTAGAAATCTGGTATCGAAATTTGGCTGCTGCTATGGAAAAATCCTTAATGGTAAAGAAATATTCTATCCCTTGCCGGATGACTGTTGTATGAATAGGTCCCAATGCTTCGATCACTCCCTAAGTTCTCATTAGGCTCCTATGTTTATTCCATAATTTCTGTGGCTCTCTAGGTTCTCCTCTCACCCATAAATCTAATCCATTCTCCTGTCTTTGAAAGACATTGTAGGCTTTAAGCCATTTTATTTGATTAACACTAAAAGAAATAAATGCCTACAGTTGGAAATCACCCACAAAAGGGCTAGGGTTCTGATCTGTTTCTCCATCTAATACAAGATTGTGCAAATAGAATTCACATAACAGTCGTTGAACTTTCTCCCCATAATGCTTACAATAGTTTATGAGGTCATCAATGGTTTTTATCTCTATAGGTACTCCTGATTTGACAACTTTAATTTTTAATTGTAAATATCTTTCCATTAAAAACAAAGCATAGTTACTAGCAGGTGCCCTACATGCTAGAATGTCAGTATACAGAGAGTATATTGTTTGATGACTATGTCTAGTCTATGAGTTACCTTTTTTACTCTTTCTTCTGCCTTTCGCCATCCTTCAAAGGCCCAGATTTCGGATAAGTTAATGTTTCTCAGTTGCTGTTGTAATTTCTCATATTTTTCTCAAGAGATAGTCTGCTCTGTAAGTTTCTCTATTGCTTGCTGGGCTTGTACCAAATCCTTTCGTAGAGTTACTATCCTCGGGTCATTATCCAACATAGTAGTTGTAGGCGGGAGATCTACTTGGATCTTCTTATCACAACGTCTCATCTTTATGGTTCGAGTTTCCTTAGAGGATGGTGCCTCTGTCTAAATTTCCTTGTCACAGGTCAATACGTTCTCTGTTTGTACTTCGACATGGACAATAGCCAAATGCTGTTCCTTTCAATTTTGAATGGCAGGTTGGACTTGAGTCCTCTTGATCTTTTTCTTAAGGGGTTTTGTCTGAGCGGTTGCATGCTTTACCACAGAGGTTCCTTTTGAATTCTTCCCCATTTTCAAAACCCTTATCTATTGTCAAAGTTGCTTAATCATGTTAAGCAGTCTCTACTATTCCTTTCGCAATCTTTTAATTTCCTTTGTTTTCTTGGAAGGAACAGTCGTTCGTTTACTAGGGCCTGGGCTTTGTACATCAAGTGTTGTGCCTTCGCCTTCGCCAATTTCTTTATTTTCTTCTCGGGGTGCTTCTTCAGTGCTATGCTGATTTGGTTGTTCAGGGGTAGAAACCCTAGCTTGCTCTGCTGTTTCCTGAGTAACTTCTTCCTCTACCTCATCTTCATCATGAAATTCTTCTGGTGTATTCTGACTAGGAACAGATTGTTCCTCTTCTTCATTCTCGTCACTCGTCTTCCTAGATACATTCTCATCATAAGCAGAGTGATCCTCTTCTCCTTCCTCTTCGTCACACAATTCTTTAGATGCACTTTTGTCATGAACAAAGTGCTCCTGCGGTCTTTCTTCTTCATCACACAGTTCTTCGCATGCACTTTTGTCATGAACACAGTGTTCCTACATTCCTTCTTCGGTGTGGGGGTTAAGTGGGCTATGAGCTTGGGCATATTGGCCCATATTGGCCAGAATCTGTGCCAACTCTTCTTCTTGCAGTGGGTTTTGTAGTGGACTTCCACTGCGTTGCTCTGCTTCCTCTTGCTCCTGACGGGATTGCTCAGTCTCTTCCTCTGGTTCTCCTTCATCGTTTTCCTCAAATTATTTTTCATTCTCCCCACCTTCCAATTGTGGGGGTTCTTCGTCTCCTGAATCGTGTATCTCTCCAAGATGACCACTGTCTTCCTGACGATCCCTCAGCATTCCCCTAATCCTTGCCAGTCTAAGAGATTTCCTTTGTTTCAGTGGTCTGCTCGATATACAGGCAACATGTTTTCGTTTTGGGGCTAACAAAGCCAGTCCCCCGTTTATTGTAAAAATCGGTTCCTCCCAATTGCTTTGCTGTTGGGCAAGGCTGTGGCTGACTATCAGTCGTATTAACCCATGGTGGCTCACTACTAACTCTAGATAGCGAGATTTCTTCATACTTCGGGCAACATTGTGTAATAAAGAATTAAAAAAACAGGAAAATTCACAGCGCATTTTTGCTTTAACACAGCTAAAAGTTTAAGATGGCGTGGTCTTACCATGTCTTTCCTGCCATCACAAATGATGTAGCTTTGGATAATTCTCGCCAATTCTGCCCATGGCTCTACCAAGGTTGCCAGTAAAACTCCCTTCCCTTTCACAGTTAGGTTTTGCCCTTCATCCTGGAAGATTTTCATGGCGTCTCGCAGTCTCACCTTTTTTAGAGTCCACACAAGTCCAGTGGCTGGCAGTCCTGAAACCTCTGCAATTATATCGTCAGTGACTGCTATCTATCTCCCTCTGACCATGGAATAATTTTCATGCAGGTTCTATAGAAACTCAATTGCCATCATCTCATTGGATTGTTGTAGACAGTTAAGATAAACTATCCATCCTGCCCTCGCTAGGATCTCTCGTGCAGTGTCAGAGACCATCAACACCTGTGGCTCACTGCGAATTGATCTTCCTCTCATGCTTAGCACACTGTGAAAAACACATGGAGACGATAATGGAACAATAGGCTGCTAAAATTTTTAGTTGGCTGTTAGGAAAACACAGAGAAGATGTCGAAACAGAAAGCTGTTCAAGTTCTAACTTACTGCTAATTTTTGCAGAGAAAAACACGTAAATATCTTCGGAACAACAAGCCATGCATATTGGGAAACAAAATACCATTAATAATTGCTATTCCCGAGTCGTTAATTCTTTCGAATGATGAGCTGACACGTATGTCAGCGAATTATGGGGATTACCTGCGCCCCCCTACAATGTGATAGGCCGTCGTCGACCGTCAAATGAAGGAGCAACGTGCTGAACTGCCATAGTACACAGTCATAAAGGAACAACGTATACAAAAATTCCATGTTTACAACGACGAGCGGATTACCGAAATCGATGCGTAGAAAAGAATCGCTTAATAAATAAGGAAATGTCGTGATATGATGCGAGAATTGGAGGATAGGACAACTGACGTTCATAAAAGGTCGTATGCGGTCATTACCAACTTTTACCGTCATAATTGATTTGTAATTTATTTTCATGTATCAGAGGTTCGGAAGGGTTATATACATAATCTCATTTGAATGATTTATAAAGATAGAAGAAGAAGGGTTTTATAATTGCTATTGGTGTATAAGAAATATGACTTCAATACCATCAACAGAGCTCTGTTGCCCATAGGTGTCCATAACCTTGACAGAGTTGTTTATTTCACCTTTGGAACCATAATCTTTTGTGTATGCCTAGGAAAGTGCCGTGCAATGTTAGAATGGAGGCCATTATGTTGGCTTGGTAACCAGATGAATCACAATGCCATTCACCAGGAAGGAGTGAAAGGTGGGCAGGCCAGCTTATGATGAGACCTCCTGTTCCAAGGACTTTTTATTTTTCTGATGTGCCTCTTGGATCATATCCCTGGTGTGGTGGCCATAGTGGGAATGCCACTTCATTTTCTTCCTTATGATCATGGTAGGATGGCTCTTGATGAGATCCCCTATCCTTCATCTCACAAATCATGTTAGCAATCATATAAACATTTTTCTTTTTCTTCTTTTTCTTTTATATAGGACCTTTTCTATTTATATACAGAGGGTGGTTCAACACTCCTTAAGAGTAGGGATGGTGGAAGAAGTCTTAACATCTCAATAGAGAAAAATATACCCTTATTCTTATCCAATAATAATGATCAAAGAGAATTATGGGGATTTAGGAAGAATAATCATGATAAAAATAATCAATTATATTTGTATTAGTAAAATAATGACAGCAAAGTGATCAATAGTTGTGTCCTTTCCTCTTTTCTCTCATCAATTCAAAGCAATTTCTTCTAAAGATAACTGATTTTATGTAATTTGCTGATTTCAGTATCCTCTAGTTTTTGGATTCGTTGCATAAATGTATAGCTGTGCTTTAGATGACCATGATCACAAAAATGATCTAAATGGTAAAACACACAAAGAAGAAAATGCACTTTAAAAATATTGTTCTTAAGATAGAACAACTATTGTACACAAAAACCACAAGCAAAAGGAAAAACATGCTCGAAACTGTTGTTCATTGAGAGGAACAACAGGTGTCACTTAATTGGAACAACAAAGAAAACAAGCGCAAACAAAAAATGCAAAAATGTCGTTCCTTCAGAAAGGAACAGTAGAAAAATGAAAGTGTTGTTCCTTCGGAAAGGAACAGTAGAAAAAATGAAAGTGATGTTCCTTCGGAAAGGAACAGCATAAAATGAAAGTGTTATTCCTTCGGAAATGAACAACAAAAATGCAGAAGTGTTGTTCCTTCGGAAAAGAACAGTAGAAAGGCGGAAGTGTTGTTCCTTCAGAAACAATCCAATCTGGATTGCCTCGTTTGGATGCGGTTCCTTGTCAAAGGGACATCAGTTGACCTTGTCTTATCTTTTCCTTTGGAATGGTGATCTTCTGTTTTTTTTCTTTTTCTGCATAGGAAAAGGGTAATTATTAGTCATTTTACATTGCACACAAATCTTCTAATCTTTATCATAATCGTTCACCCTATACTTATTTCATAATGTAAAGAAGTTATGAATTTAAGGAAAAGATGACAAAATAAGTGGTAATTACATACCTTCTCTAGTGCTCAACACCCCCCCCCTGCTTACCCTTTTTCATGCCCTCATGAAAACATTATAATTGACATGCAAGGCAATTAGGGAATAGGCTGGAGAAGGGATCTCATGAGGTGGTCTACAACCATGATGGCCAGCTAAGAATTCAAAAAAAGGTCCTGTCTGACCTTCAGGAATTTCATATAAGGCTTGATATCCTGGTGCAGGGTGCAAAATAATTGGACTTCTGAACCTACAACCTAACCAAGACGGGCCTTCTCTCAAAATGAGGTCACTGTAGATACCCAAGCGGTCAACATCTAGCTTAAAGTTCTCATAATTGAATGGTTCTCGGTTTTGGATGTTCGGATTAGAAATCTGGTATCGAAATTTGGCTGCTGCTATGGCAAAATCCTTAATGGTAAAGAAATATTCTATCCCTTGCCGGATGACTGTTGTATGAATAGGTCCCAATGCTTCGATCACTCCCTAAGTTCTCATTAGGCTCCTATGTTTATTCCATAATTTCTGTGGCTCTCTAGGTTCTCCTCTCACCCATAAATCTAATCCATTCTCCTGTCTTTGAAAGACATTGTAGGCTTTAAGCCATTTTATTTGATTAACACTAAAAGAAATAAATGCCTACAGTTGGAAATCACCCACAAAAGGGCTAGGGTTCTGATCTGTTTCTCCATCTAATACAAGATTGTGCAAATAGAATTCACATAACAGTCGTTGAACTTTCTCCCCATAATGCTTACAATAGTTTATGAGGTCATCAATGGTTTTTATCTCTATAGGTACTCCTGATTTGACAACTTTAATTTTTAATTGTAAATATCTTTCCATTAAAAACAAAGCATAGTTACTAGCAGGTGCCCTACACGCTAGAATGTCAGTATACAGAGAGTATATTGTTTGATGACTATGTCTAGTCTATGAGTTACCTTTTTTACTCTTTCTTCTGCCTTTCGCCATCCTTCAAAGGCCCAGCTTTCGGATAAGTTAACGTTTCTCAGTTGTTGTTGTAATTTCTCATATTTTTCTCAAGAGATAGTTTGCTCTGTAAGTTTCTCTATTGCTTGCTGGGCTTGTACCAAATCCTTTCGTAGAGTTACTATCCTCGGGTCATTATCCAACATAGTAGTTGTAGGCAGGAGATCTACTTGGATCTTCTTATCAAAACGTCTCATCTTTATGGTTCGAGTTTCCTTAGAGGATGGTGCCTCTGTCTAAATTTCCTTGTCACAGGTCAATACGTTCTCTGTTTGTACTTCGACATGGACAATAGCCAAATGCTGTTCCTTTCAATTTTGAATGGCAGGTTGGACTTGAGTCCTCTTGATCTTTTTCTTAAGGGGTTTTGTCTGAGCGGTTGCATGCTTTACCACAGAGGTTCCTTTTGAATTCTTCCCCATTTTCAAAACCCTTATCTATTGTCAAAGTTGCTTAATCACGTTAAGCAGTCTCTACTATTCCTTTCGCAATCTTTTAATTTCCTTTGTTTTCTTGGAAGGAACAGTCGTTCGTTTACTAGGGCCTAGGCTTTGTACATCAAGTGTTGTGCCTTCGCCTTGGCCAATTTCTTTATTTTCTTCTCGGGGTGCTTCTTCAGTGCTATGCTGATTCGGTTGTTCAGGGGTAGAAACCCTAGCTTGCTCTGCTGTTTCCTGAGTAACTTCTTCCTCTACCTCATCTTCATCATGAAATTCTTCTGGTGTATTCTGACTAGGAACAGATTGTTCCTCTTCTTCATTCTCGTCACTCGTCTTCCTAGATACATTCTCATCATAAGCAGAGTGATCCTCTTCTCCTTTCTCTTCGTCACACAATTCTTTAGATGCACTTTTGTCATGAACATAGTGATCCTGCGGTCCTTCTTCTTCATCACACAGTTCTTCGCATGCACTTTTGTCATGAACACAATGTTCCTACATTCCTTCTTCGGTGTGGGGGTTAAGTGGGCTATGAGCTTGGGCATATTGGCCCATATTGGCCAGAATTTGTGCCAACTCTTCTTCTTGCAGTGGGTTTTGTAGTGGACTTCCACTGCGTTGCTCTGCTTCCTCTTCCTCCTGACGGGATTGCTCAGTCTCTTCCTCTGGTTCTCCTTCATCGTTTTCCTCCAGTTATTTTTCATTCTCCCCACCTTCCAATTGTGGGGGTTCTTCGTCTCCTGAATCGTGTATCTCTACAGGATGACCACTGTCTTCCTGACGATCCCTCAGCATTCCCCTGATCCTTTCCAGTCTAAGAGATTTCCTTTGTTTCAGTGGTCTGCTCGATGTACAGGCAACATGTTTTCGTTTTGGGGCTAACAAAGCCAGTCCCCCGTTTATTGTAAAAATCGGTTCCTCCCAATTGCTTTGCTGTTGGGCAAGGCTGTGGCTGACTATCAGTCGTATTAACCCATGGTGGCTCACTACTAACTCTAGATAGCGAGATTTCTTCATACTTCGGGCAACATCGTGTAATAAAGAATTAAAAAAACAGGAAAATTCACAGCGCATTTTTGCTTTAACACAGCTAAAAGTTTAAGATGGCGTGGTCTTACCATGTCTTTCCTGCCATCACAAATGATGTAGCTCTGGATAATTCTCGCCAATTCTGCCCATGGCTCTACCAAGGTTGCCAGTAAAACTCCCTTCCCTTTCACAGTTAGGTTTTGCCCTTCATCCTGGAAGATTTTCATGGCGTCTCGCAGTCTCACCTTTTTTAGAGTCCACACAAGTCCAGTGGCTGGCAGTCCTGAAACCTCTGCAATTATATCGTCAGTGACTGCTATCTATCTCCCTCTGACCATGGAATAATTTTCATGCAGGTTCTGTAGAAACTCAATTGCCATCATCTCATTGGATTGTTGTAGACAGTTAAGATAAACTATCCATCCTGCCCTCACTAGGATCTCTCATGCAGTGTCAGAGACCATCAACACCTGTGGCTCACTGCGAATTGATCTTCCTCTCATGCTTAGCACATTGTGAAAAACACATGGAGACGATAATGGAACAATAGGCTGCTAAAATTTTTAGTTGGCTGTTAGGAAAACAAAGAGAAGATGTCGAAACAGAAAGCTGTTCAAGTTCTAACTTACTGCTAATTTTTGCAGAGAAAAACACGTAAATATCTTCGGAACAACAAGCCATGCATATTGGGAAACAAAATACCATTAAGAATTGCTATTCCCGAGTCGTTAATTCTTTCGAATGATGAGTTGACACGTATGTCAGCGAATTATGGGGATTACCTGCGCCCCCCTACAATGTGATAGGCCGTCCTCGGCCGTCAAATGAAGGAGCAACGTGCTGAACTGCCATAGTACAGAGTCATAAAGGAACAACGTATACAGAAATTCCATGTTTACAACGACGAGCGGATTACCGAAATCGAGGCGTAGAATATAATCGCTTAATAAATAAGGAAATGCCGTGATATGATGCGAGAATTGGAGGATAGGACAACTGACGTTCATAAAAGGTCGTATGCGGTCATTACCAACTTTTACCGTCATAATTGATTTGTAATTGATTTTCATGTATCAGAGGTTTGGAAGGGTTATATACATAATCTCATTTGAATGATTTATAAAGATAGAAGAAGAAGGGTTTTATAATTGCTATTGGTGTATAAGAAATATGACTTCAATACCATCAACAGAGCTCTGTTGCCCATAGGTGTCCATAACCTTGACAGAGTTGTTTATTTCACCTTTGGAACCATAATCTTTTGTGTATGCCTAGGAAAGTGCCGTGCAATGTTAGAATGGAGGCCATTATGTTGGCTTGGTAACCAGATGAATCACAATGCCATTCTCCAGGAAGGAGTGAAAGGTGGGCAGGCCAGCTCGTGATGAGACCTCCTGTTCCAAGGACTTTTTATTTTTCTGATGTGCCTCTTGGATCATATCCCTGGTGTGGTGGCCATAGTGGGAATGCCACTTCATTTTCTTCCTTATGATCATGGTAGGATGGCTCTTGATGAGGTCCCCTATCCTTCATCTCACAAATCATGTTAGCAATCATATAAACATTTTTCTTTTTCTTCTTTTTCTTTTATATAGCACCTTTTCTATTTATATACAGAGGGTGGTTCAACACTCCTTAAGAGTAGGGATGGTGGAAGAAGTCTTAACATCTCAATAGAGAAAAATATACCCTTATTCTTATTCAATAATAATGATCAAAGAGAATTATGGGGATTTAGGAAGAATAATCATGATAAAAATAATCAATTATATTTGTATTAGTAAAATAATGACAGCAAAGTGATCAATAGTTGTGTCCTTTCCTCTTTTCTCTCATCAATTCAAAGCAATTTCTTCTAAAGATAACTGATTTTATGTAATTTGCTGATTTCAGTATCCTCTAGTTTTTGGATTCATTGCATAAATGTATAGCTGTGCTTTAGATGACCATGATCACAAAAATGATCTAAATGGGAAAACACACAAAGAAGAAAATGCACTTTAAAAATATTGTTCTTAAGATAGAACAACTATTGTACACAAAAACCACAAGCAAAAGGAAAAACATGCTCGAAACTGTTGTTCATTGAGAGGAACAACAGGTGTCACTTAATTGGAACAACAAAGAAAACAAGCGCAAACAAAAAATGCAAAAATGTCGTTCCTTCAGAAAGGAACAGTAGAAAAATGAAAGTGTTGTTCCTTCGGAAAGGAACAGTAGAAAAAATGAAAGTGATGTTCCTTCGGAAAGGAACAGCAGAAAATGAAAGTGTTATTCCTTCGGAAATGAACAACAAAAATGTAAAAGTGTTGTTCCTTCGGAAAAGAACAGTAGAAAGGTGGAAGTGTTGTTCCTTCAGAAAGGACAGCAAAAATGCAGAAATGCTGTTCCTTCGGAAAGGAACAACAAAACGTAAAAGTGTTGTTCCTTCAGAAATGAATAACAAAACATGAAAGTGTTGTTCCTTCGGAAAGGAACAACAAAACGTGAAAGTGCTATTCCTTAAGAAAGGAACAACAAAATGACAGAAATGTTGTTCCTTCGGAAAGGAACAACATAATGAAAAAATGTTATTCCTTCATAAAGGAACAACAAATGGTGGAAATGATGTTCCTTCAAAAAGGAACAACAGAATATAGAAGTGTTGTTCCTTTGAAAAGGAACAACGGAATGGTGAAAATGCTATTCCTTCTTAAAGGAACAACAAAATGCAGAAGTGTTGTTCCTTCGAAAAGGAATAGTAGAACGGTGAAAATGTTGTTCCACCTGAAAGGAACAACAAAATGCAGAAGTGTTGTTCCTTTGAAAAGGAACAACAGAATGGTAAAAATGTTGTTCCATCCGAAAGGAATAGCAAAATGCAGAAGTGTTGTTACTTTGAAAAGGAACAGTAGAATGGTGAAAATGTTGTTCCATCCAAAAGGAACAACAAAATGCAGAAGTTGCAGAAATGCATAAATATGTACAGAAAGTAATTTACAGAAACAAAACAAAAGAATTATGTACAAAATATAAAAGCAATCAAATCACTTAATGAACCAAAGGTGAGGAAGAGTTCTCTTCCTCCACCAGAATCTGCATGTCGGAGTCTTCATGGAGTTATTGGTAGAAGGATTCCCAAGTAAGTGGTTTGCAGTATAATCGAACTCGGTGGCCGTTTGCCTTAAAGGTATGTCCAAATCCATCAATGGTGGTTAAGTTAATGATGCCATTATCATGTACCTTCTGGATTTCGTATGGTCCTAGCTAGCGAGTCTGGAGTTTCCTCGGAAAATCCTTAAACCTAGAATCGTATAGGAGTGCCCAATCTCCTTCATGGAAGACTTTCTTTTTGACGAGAGCGTCATGCCATTTGGCTCTCTTTTGTTGGATTAACGCGGTCTGTCGAAGAGCGGAGACCCTGATTTCATCCAGCTCGTTGATTTGTTGTAGTCTATTAATCTGGGCCTCGTTTAAATCTAGACCAACTTCTTGTGCTGTTCTCAAGGTCTGTATTTCGAATTATATTAGAAAGATGGGTTCCTTTCCAAATAATAGTTGATATGGTGAATAACTAGTAGTGCTTCTCCATGTTGTTCTGTATTCCCACAAGGCTTCCGACAATCTTATAGCCCAATCGCGTCTGTGTGACGCAATGGTTTTTGTCATTATTGCTTCTATTACTTTGTTTGTGCTCTCTACTTGGCCATTTGCCTGTGGGTGGTATGGAGAGGTAATTTTATGCTGAATATGATATTTTTTTAGTGTTGTAGCAATTTTATTACCAGCAAACTGTGGTCCTTCATCTGTGATTATGTCTCTTGGGAGGCCATATCACACAAATATGTGGAACAAGAACTGAATGACATAATCCTCTGTAGCTCTTGGAAATGCCTTTGCTTCAACCCATTTGGTGACATATTCTGTTGCTACCAAAATATATGTTTTTTGGTTTGATGATGGATTGATCGAACCCACAAAATCGAGTGCCCAACGCTCAAATGGTTCAATGACTAATTGTGGGTTCAGAGGCATTTCATCAGACTATCCAGGGTGTCCTGCTCTTTGGCAACTGTCACAGGCTTGAACAAATTTATTTGCATCTTTAAAGATTGTGGGCCAGTAATACCCTGTCTGCAGAACTTTGTGACCAGTTCTTCAATCTGTGTAATGTCCGCCACAAGGTCTGTCGTGACAAGCTTTCAAAATGTCAAAATTTCATCTTCACAGGAACATTTTCTAATGTGCATATCTACTCCTGTATGAAATAGGTAGCCCCCAATCCAAAAAAATTGGGTACTACGCTGGGCAATTTGCTTTTGTTCATGGGAGTCAAATGTTTTGGTAATTTACCTACTGCTAGATAATTCACAACATCAGCATACCAGGGTGTTTTGACAGTAACCGTGAACAAATGTTCATCTAGAAATTGATCTTCGACTGTTGTTGCGTTCACTGGTTTTGGCATTCGTGAGAGAAAGTCAACGTCACAATTTTCTTTTCTAGGTTGGTCTTTTATTGTGATGTCGAATTCTTGCAATAAAATCAACCATCTTGTTACTCTACCATTTGTAATCGGTTTATTTGCTAAATATTTTATGGCAAAGTGATCTGTATATAAAACAACAGGATATCCAATGATGTAATGCCTAAATTTATTTACAGCATGTATTACAGCTAAAAATTCTTTTTCAGTAACAATATAGTTCAACTCAGCAGGAGACAAGTTCTTGCTAATATAATAAATTGCATATGGTTTTTTGCCTTCTTCCTGCCCAAGGACTGCTCCAATAGCTGTGTCTGAAGAATCTGATGAAATTTGAAATGGTAGGTCCCAATTTGGACCTCTGAGTACTGGTGCTGTTGACACAAGCTTTTTCAGATCCTCAAAAGCATGGTCACATTTATCTGTCCAAAAAAAGTCAACATTCCTTGTTAGTGCATATAGAGGTGTAGCAATGTGAGAAAAATGTTCTCTAAGTCTCCTATAATAACCAAAAAATCCAAGAAAACTGTGTACCTCTGTCTGTGTGGTGGGAGTAGGTATTAACAAGATTATTTGAATTTTGGCCAGATCTACCTGTATTCCAGCTGTTGAGATATAATGACCTAGGATGAGGCCTTCAGTCATCATCATATAACATTTTTCATGGCTCAGGCAGAGCCTGGTAGTGATACATCATTGCAGCAACTTTTCCAGTGTGTCTAGTGCTGGGTCGAAATCTTCTCCATATGGTGTGAAATCATCCATATATACTTTGAGCCCTTCATTTATTAAATCTGAAAAGACGTTGAGGATAGCCCTTTGAAATATGGCAGGGGCATTGCATAGGCCAAAGGGTAAGGCTATGTAGGCAAACGTTCCCCAAGGATAGGAAAAAGTAGTTTTGTCTTGGTCTTTAGGGGCAATCTGAATTTGATTGTATTCACTGAAGCCATCCAAGAAAGAAAACAATTTCTTTCCTGCTAATGTATCTAATACATGGTCAATAAATGGAAGGGGAAAGTGGTCTTTCTAGGTTGCTTTATTTAATTCTCTGTAATCTACACAAATCCTCCACTTCCCATTCTTCTTTGGCACCACTACAAGTGGAGAGACCCATTTGCTATCAGAGATAGAATAAATAAAGTTTACATCTAAAAGTTTTTGTAGTTCAACTTTCACAATGTCTTTTAGATGAGGGTTAAGTCTTCTTTGGGGTTGGGGAATAGGTCTTTTATCCTTTTCTGTATAAATGTGGTGTGTACATAACTGGGAATCGATTCCCTTCATATCTGCATAATCCCATGCAAATTCTTCCTTGTATTTTCTCAGTAGTTGGATCAGTTTCTCTTCTTGTTCAGGAGTCAGGTTACTATTAATGTTTAAAGTTTTTCCTGGCTCAGTCTCTATAGTTTTGCTATTTGAAACAGAGGTAGTAGGTATCTTTTGGTCATGAGTGTCTTTGAGAGGATCTTCTTCCAATTCATTGTCAAATGCTGCCTCTATCATGTGACATTGTATGTGGGATCTAGATTTAGCTTGGTTAATAAAGTTGTTAATAATGTCATCCTCTGTTTGATCTTTGAAATCGAGGGCATCTTCTATAGTTAATGGGGATCTAATGTTTTCTGTAAGGTATGATACAAGATGTTTGTTAGCTTTTATTATTGTGACACTTGGCTGGGCTGGAGAGTATAAGGCTAGATTTTTTATATTAGCCCCTCTAGTTATGGTCATACTGCCTTGTCAGCAGCCAATGTAAGCATCAACAGTTGCAAGCCAAGGTCTGCCTAAACTGAGTGTCCATCAAGTCGGTTTTTGGGGTTTATTATCAGAAAGTCCGCAGGATATTCCCAAGAATCAACGGATACCATGACATCATGTAGTGTACCTTCCAGCCTAACCATTGATCGGTCAGTTAGTTCTAACAGGGTGGAGGTCGGTTCTACTGATGTAATACCCAGTTTTTGACAAGTGGTGGTTGTTAAGATATTAATTGCAGCCCCTAAATCAACTAAGGCATTTGAAAAGATTTGCCCATTGATTTGTACTGTCACTATTGGATTTCCTGGGTCTTTATATTTGACAGGTGCTTCTCTACCTGATAATAGGTCAGATAAGGTGCCAACTACTTAGATTGTTGGGTTATTTGTTATTCTCCTCCTTGGTATTTTTATACATAGCTCTTTTATGGTCTTTGCATATATTAGGATGTCTTGGATGGTTTGGAGGAGTGGGATTTTTATGTACAGGTTCTTAAGTTTTCCCAGAATATCAAAATCAGGCTGTTCTATAGGTCGCGGTATAATTAATCATTCTAGGAATGGAGGAGAAGATGTGGGTGCTTGATCATCAGTCTGTTTTCTAGCCACATCTTCTTCTTGTAATGGTTGTTCTACAGGTAACTAATTTTCAATTTGAACATTTTTATCTCCCTCAAACTCTATAATGCGCCTAGACCTTAATTAAAGGTCATTGCACTCCCTTAAATCGGTTTCTAGGTTTGGTGTTTCAATTATTTGAACAGATTGGACCGGTCTATTATTTGGATTCGGGTTGGGTTGGGCTGGGAGTTGCGGTCTTAAGTTGGACTGGGGATTTTGTTGTAGTGCTGGAAGTTTAGGTTGAGGGAGCGGAATGGTTCCTACTGGCTGATTCATCGGTCTTTTCCAGTTTATCTGCCATGCTTGACTCTGCGAAGTAGGAGGGGACCATTGTGCTGGATATGCATTGTTTTGCCCATATGGTGGGGCATAGGGAAAATTTGGCCAATTAGATTGGTTTGCTTGATTCGGCCATGGTGATGATGAAGGAAATCGTTATTGTGACCAATTTTAGAAGGGAGGTTGATTTGGCCACATTGTATTATATTGTTGAGCATGATATTGTGGAGGTTGGAAAGAAGAAGCTGGATCGGGGAACATAACTGATTGTCGCAACTACCATTGACGACGCTAATTAAGTAGGTACACCAGTTCTAGTTCTTCTTCTGCTTCTTTGTATACTACTTTCAAACCAGGAAGTGAGGGACAACTTTCTGTAGATTCGTCTTTTATACAAATGGCGCAAACTTGAACTGCATCTAATGGGCACTCTTTGTGGCTGTGTTTCTTTCTGCATCTGGGATAGAATATTGCTAGATTTTGCTCTACCTCTACTTGTTTCTGCATGGCTTGCATAATATCAAGCTACTTTGTCAGAGTTCCCAATATGCCAGTTTTGAAATTTTCTAACAAATTTCCAATTTCCGTGTGAGTTACTCCTTCTCCAAAGATCTTGTTGTCCCTTGTAAACCTGTCATGTTTCGCTAGTCTTAGCCTTGTACTTCCTCGTGAGCTCCTGATACGTAAATCAATGATGTTAGCAAAATTTTCTTGGTAGATGTCTCCTTTTCCCATAATATTCAGTGTTTCAATCCATTATTCCTTCATACCTTTAATTAATGTTGTTTTTAATACATTGTTAGGTAAGGGTAATGATGCATAAGGAGATCTTTGAAGATTATACTGAAAACGTTCAACGTATTCTTCTAGTGTTTCATTAGGTCTAGCTACCATCTGAAATATTCCATCTTTAACTCTCTAGATCTACGATAATCTTGATATTTCTTCAGGAAAGCACCTTTCATCTGTTCCTAGTCATTTATAACACCCCTACCCAACCCCATAAACCATCATAAAGCAGCTCCTTTCAATGTAGAGGGAAATAGTTTTAGCTTTTGGGGATTGATGGTATAGTCATATCCTCTACATAGCACATCAAATTCAAACAAGAATGCATCTGGGTCTTCTGATGTTAGACCATGAAATATGGGGATATGCTGGAGAGGGATTGCCTTCATAGGTGCATTGACTGTAGTATCTACAATGGGATATTGCAGTGTGGAGGTTTAAGTGTTTGGCTAGTTCAAGGCCATTTGGTCAAATATGTGCCAATATCTTTTCAAGATTTCTAGGAGGGTATTCTTAAGTTGGCTAGACGGAGCAGGGATGGCCTTAACAGGAATGGCCTTAACAACACTTCCTTTGTCTAGGATGATGAGAGTTCCTAATTTCTAGGGGGATTTTAGCTCTTGAGGTTCTTCAACTTCGTTTTGAATGATTTTTGTAGCACTTCCCTTATCTGGGCTGCTTAATGGCTGAATTACTCCAAGAGGAGATCCCGGTTCTTCAGTTTCCCCTGTTTCTCCTGCCCCTTCGTGGAGATTACTAAGGTTCCCTTCTTGCAATGATTTTGGGCTAGAATTCCCAATTTCTTGAAAATATTTCTCCCCAGTTTGGCTATGCACCTCAGCAAAGGCTACAGATGATGATCCTATGTCCTGAAGGGAACTAGTAGGTTGTCTAGAAGCAACTTTTCTAGGTCCTACTGAAGGCTGAGATTCTGCTTTTATAAGGATTTTGTCTATAAAGGTTGATCGGCCAAGGGTCACCAGCCCCTTAGCTTTATTAGGCTTGGGTAGGGGTTTAGGATTCTTTTCAGGCTTTTTCTGCTTAGTCATGCACATAAATCAAATGTTGATTTCTACCCCAAACAACAACAAATTTGCAGGAAAGTGGGCAGGGGAGCAGGGCTATTACATGCTCCGTACGCATGTTCTTACCTTCCATTTTTAAAACCAAATTCCTTCCTAGCAGGTGCTTACACTACTATGAAAAGAAACAAATGGCTACACTCTTCCCCGACAACGACGCTAAAATGTGGAGCAGTAAAAAGGGTCTTTTTCACCTCTATTTACCCTACATTAATTATCAATCTAGGTATGATTTGTTATCTCAAAGAGTGTACTTAGTTTGAGGTGGTCATTTGTCAGAGTAATGCTAGTAGTACAATGCTTCTACAATAGTAACTAAATGATGAAAACAAACTTCTAAATGTAATGGCAAGAACTGGAAATGCTTGTAACTAAATCATCTAATGAAGAAACTACAATACTTTATCAGTCAAGGGTTCATTAGTAATAACTCCTCCCTTTGTAAACTAATGTAATTGAAAAGCAATCAAAGAAAAGATCATCAACCTGGGAACTGGACACAATAGTCAATGTTCACTACAGTTTCAGATTGTTATGTTCACACCAAAGCAATAATAATTCAAATAACATAAAAAGGAACAACAACTAATCTATTTAGTAAGATTGAACAACAAATCTTTAATCTACAAAAATGAATGAGGCAGTAAGTGTAATCTGCAGGAATTAAGCAACAATCTTTACTTTAGAAATGATTCGAACAACAAACTAAAGGAAATGAAATATTGAAAAGAAACTTGAATCGAATGAAAATGCACAGTAAACCAAATCAAACATTACACACGACACTTCTATATTGGAAGGAACAATAATCTGAGTTTTAGCACATCAGTTATTGATCACGGTTATGAAGAAACAACAATTATGATTATAGTGGAACAACAATCCCAAATGATCAGCAATCACATTTGGAAGTAAACCGTAGATAAATAAACAATAATACCGATTCATAAATACACAACATTGTTATTCTGTAAACGAACAACAATGGTAATCTGGAAGGAACAACAATGTTATATGATAATATCAATATGTTGAGGGAACAACAATATGATATAAGTTTAGAATGAATAGCATAACATTCCTGTTACAGAGAATAACATTACTATTCAAAATAGGAACGAAATATAACAGAGCTAATACATGAAATCATAAAGAATAGCAGACTACTGAACAAGGCAAATAAGAGAAATCAAACCATACGCGACTTAGAATCAGAAAATAATGGTACAGGAGCAAATTATCCACCAGGGTCAGGCCCTTAGCCTCCAAGGACACACTACTTAAGATTGATCCACAATCAAAGATGGAACAACAACTAGAGTTTATGTATTAAACATCAAAATAAAGTTACAACAATTGCTCTTTTAAAAAGAGTCGATGATCAAAGTTTCAGTTACAATAGTAAATTTCATAAAACAACAATAGTCGATCCCTTGGGCTAGCAATGTTGTCCCTTCTTATAGCAGCCGAGGGGAGATATCAACGATACAGAGAATCATTAAGATAGCGATCCCTCAGGACCAAAGGATCCTGAGGGATTTGCCATATTTGTTAACTCTTAGTTATCTTCTTGTTCCCTTGCACCAATTTGGTATCTCCTCTTCCTTTTCCTGGCTTATACGCTCCAATTTGGATTGCCTCATTTGGATGTATTTCCTTCTCAAAGGGACAACAGTTAACCCTACCTTGTCTTTTCCTTTGGAATGTCGATCTTCCGTTTTTTTTTTTTCCTTTTCTGCATAGGAAAAGGGTAATTATTAGTCATTTTACGTTGCACACAAATCTTCTAATCTTTATCATAATCATTCACCCTATACTTATTTCATAATGTAAAGAAGTTATGAATTTAAGGAAAAGATGAAAAAATAAGTGGTAATTACATACCTTCTCTAGTGCTCAACACCCCCTTGTCCGGAATAATTAGAAGAAACAAGAAGAAACCAAGCGGTATCATCCTTAATATTTACGGGAAAAGTACAATTGACTAAAGGCAGAATTGGGAAAACCATTTTCTCAACCAATTGTGGGTCAGGAAAAAAATCATGGGATTCATGTTCAGAGAGAGTGGGATTGATGGGATTTATATTTTTATCAATCACTTCATCAACTAGTGGAGGATTGTGAGAAATATTCTGGTAGCCAGCTCGAAGTCATGGATGAGAAGCTGTAAGGTTTTCAAACACTCTTGAGGCTTCATCCATATAAGGATAAAGGTACATAAGATGATTCCCTTCATATAATCTACAAGGAAATTTGACTTTACGCTTTTTCCCATGGACCTTACTATCGCTAGTTGATGGTTTATCACCAGCATGATGTCTAGAGGGTGATGCTGAAGGTTGATGTGAGCCTGTGGACCACACTTCTAATCCCTTGGGAAAACCAGGACAATCTCTAACAAGGTGGTCACCCTTACATAACATGCAAGGGAATTTAACTTTACAGGGATGATTGTAAGACTTTTCCATACCAGATGCATCCGTAGCAATGGTTGTTAGGTTGCCCACTTGCTTATTTTTCTTCTTCTTCTTCTTCTTCCCTATCTTCTTCTTGTTATCTTCCTCGTTACTAGAATCAATACTTTCACTAGAAAAGGGGGAAGAAAGAGATGAAGAAACCATAGTAGAAGAAGGAAAAGGGTTAAATTTAGGATCAACTTGAGGGTGTTATGGTTTAGGTGGAGGATACCTCGGTTGAGAAGTAGTTTGGACATTCATAACCATAGGGGTTGAAAATAACCAAACCGAAAAATGGATGGTAAATCTGGGAAGGGAAAACGTTTCCATATAAGGAGCACCAATATTTTCAAAAGAAGGAAAAGGACTAGGATTTCCATTATAGGGGTACTCTTGATTGGTAGACTTTGGCACTCTTGCCATTAGTCTCAACCTAAGATCTAGTAAGGGGTTTTTCCATGGGGAGGATGTTGTTCAATGGCGAGTTAATTGATTTTAGAAATTAAAGACATAAAAAAAACAAAGGGGTAACTAGCCATAAAGGTTTACAAAGAAACCGTGAACTGCAATAAACACCTTGGCGAACCAACGACTTAACGTACATGCAGACAATCTCCCTGAATGTTGTGTTTGGTATATCAAAATTTACAAGTCGGAAAATTTGGTTACCGATGGATGGATAAGAAAATATTGGGGACTCAAAAAATATACTTGAAGGTACATGGGTGTGCAGTCCATAGTAGTTTTGTATAATGTGTAACCATCTAATGAGAGTGTTTCCATATACTTTACATGCATGGAGTGCCATCCAATATACCCAAAGGTATGTGGAAAATGATCTAATACACTTACACATGTGGAATGGGATATCACCCACAGAATGAAACGCTCGAAACAATTACATATTCTACAATTAATGATGTCAAAACACCTCTATAGCCTATAATTTTATGTGTTTCATTAATGTTACAAAAGCTCCTTAGGTTGATTCAGTAAAATTTAAGTTGATCTTGAATTAAGTTTCAGTTTTATGGGTCACCACGAATTCACCTGAATTCCATAAAATGAAAATCTAGCATGACGAAATGGAATCTTTCTCTTCAATGAAAATATAGCTAAGGAAGTGAAGAGATAAACAATATGCAACATAGAAAATGTAGCAAACACGATGCTCAAAGAAATTCCATTTTCACACAATTGTTCCTAAATAAATATATATGCAAAATGCTAAATGACAATGTGAGATTTTTTCTTTTCACCACACTTAACTTTCAAAATCAAGAAAAATAAGTCGCAAATATTTAATCACTTATTCAAATGCACTTTTCAGAATGAGGACTAGAACAACAATTAATCCAAGCGATCAATGATCAAACAAAACTAGTTTGCAAGTGACCTGATGATAAGAACAAAGAAAAATGTTAAAAAAATTCTTACCAAAGGAAATAAAACAAAAATTAATACCAAATGGAGGCTCCCAAGAGACCACAAGGCACTCAAGACATAGTGAAGGTTAGTTGGAAGTAGAACGATTAAATCAACACTGAGAAAACAAAGAAAAATTTGTGCAAGAATAGGGCTCAATGCAAGTGGAAAATAGGCACTTGTGCTCTACAATACAGGCACAGAGGGGGCCAAAGTGAGGTGAAACATAGGTGTAAAGAAGGCCTAGGCAAGGTGCAACTCTCTGTCTACAGACAAGAGTCTGCATTGGTCCTGGGAAAGAGGATTCCTACACAAAAATTGCAAAGAAGACGCAATGCAATCAGTTCCTAGGTTGTTCATGGATGGATAAATAAGTAAAGCTTTGTGATAGAGGTGTGTAAAACACAATGGAAAAATAAACCATCAAGGTAATGCACCACTCCCTAGTATGGTCTCCAATTTGTTATGCGATATTTATGACTGTGGACAGAAATATCTCCCCTAGGTTTGGTGGCTAAGCTATAACAACATAAACACAAAGGACCCAATGTTTTCCTTAAAGTAAGTAGATGAGGGGAAGAAACCTGCTTGGGATTTGGAATATGTTTCACTCCTTTTTGGCTTGAATGCTCCCATCCTAGCTCCATCTACCAAAATTAGAACCTGCACAACTAGAAAACACAAGCAAAGAAACTATGAGATCTATGTAGCATCATCTATCTACTTCATTCAATAGATCGAAATGGTATTGAAATACATAAAATAATGACATCACATATAGTAAAACAAAATAAATCTTTTTATTGATATAAATGGAGTGAGTTACAATAATAAATGAGTGTCGATATTGTAGAAGATCTCCTCCAAGTTGTTGATTTCACCTTCCTTTGTCACAATGTGTACCTCCAATCACCCTAAATGCATGAAAGGGATAACCCTCACAATAGAAGCATAAGGATATAATCACTCTCCAAAATCCAACCCCTTGCATATTGAAGGTTGTGAATATACAGAGGCATGAGGTAAGTTGCGAGTTCTTACCCTTTTACTAATCTTGGGATTGAGATCCACTCTTGATGGGACCATGAGATCTAAAGATAAGTGATGGAAATTCAAAGGTAGGATAGGATAGGATTTAAGTGTTTTATATGATGAAAATGGTTATAAGAGATCATGGAAGCTTCTGGAAATGGAGGCTTTTGGGTTCTCTCTCTTTTTCCTGAATTTCTAGAACCAACACGTGCAAAGAGGGTAACATGTAGGTGATCAATGCAGGCCATAGTGGAGCAAACTATAGTTGAACACTGTCTAGTAAGATGTCAGTGTGCATTGGTCCTAAAAATAGCTTAGATGATTCCATGTAGGGAAGAAACTATGGGGAATGAGAGAGTCATGAATAGGGCTATGTACAATGATGATGTAAAGGGGGATTACGATGTTGATTTATCTCATTAGGAGGCTGATTGAACAGATGAGATAAAATAGCGTATGACACACATGAAGATAATGAAATCATTCACACCAATAATACACCTTCATACAATACGATCCTTCCTTTTTTTATCTTACATACAATGTAGCATGGACTTAAAGCTAATGAACACCAACAATGCATAGTCAAATGCAGAGGAGTAGTCCAAGGTTCAATTCAACGTCGGGTAAAACACAACATACCATTTACGCACAGACATCCAAGCACATAGCACACAGTCCCATAGTCATTACAATGCAATTAATACTCCAAATTCTGGTAGAGGGATAAAGAATAATGGCAGGAAAAAAATGAGGAAAATGGCAGAAAAAGGGCAGGGATTTGAGGATTTACATAATTGAAGAATGCTAAAAAATTATGTTGCCTCTAATACTATGTCAGGCCATGACGGTTACTCAGCATCAAATTTTTAATTGCATTACTCATATCATCAATTTATACATGAGTGGAGACACTCTTGGTATTCCAATTCCAAGGTATCTCAGTTTGCTTAAATGCATGTCAACCATTGATCATAGGTCAACTAAAGAGTGGATCTGTAGCCACCTCTGGAATAGTTTAGTTGTCATATCTCCATAAAAGTCTCTAGAACTTATCCATTGCAACAGGTTAAAGGTATGAAACACTAAGAGGATTTCCATCGTCGTGATTGTAAAATTTAAGCTCAACATTTTAAAATAAACATTCTAATCATCACCCATAACTCCAACTATTGAACCATATCCATTGTGAACCATTGATCTAACTCCAATGCATGAGAGCCTTTGAACGGGCATCTCACCATTCCCAGGAAATAATGATAGTTGTACACCATCATAATTCGAGAGCATTCCATATGTCATGGGGAATTCCTTGTCTTAAGAATTTATTGATATGGAAAAACAAATTGTAACACCAAGTGTAACTTTTGTTTTAGCCATCCAATCCCTATGCCATATTATTTTTATATCACATACTAATGAAGTAAGTTTCGTAATTATGCCTTTTCTGATTACATCTTTTAAAATGGTAATAAGAACCACAAACTACCACACTAAAAATATATTATTCTAACATTTATTGTAATTGTAGATTAGTGAATTTAGAAAAAATAAAAAATTAAGAGTTATGTTACAAGTGGTATCAGAGCTTAAGGGTTTAGCACTATGGTCTACTTATGGGAAAATAGTAACAAAAATATGAGAATTCTGTAGTCAAAGAGATTTGGAAATAAATTTGGGGCTCAAAATGACAAAAAAGAGAGAAATTAAATAATAATAAAATTAATACAACCAAAGAAATTAAGAGCCATGTAATGGATACATTGAAAATAACTTGTTTACGCTATGAAATATCAATTGGTTATTGTTGGGATACACATACCGACAAGAACTAATATGATGGGCATGGTTGGACAATCTAGGTGTTAACACATGGTAATTAGTAAATCATATCTCATGATCGTGGGATAATGGATAGAGAGATGTTTATGATTATGATAATATGGAAGTGTATGGGTTAAAAATTAGGAGATATATGCATGTGTAAATAAAGTATTAATTCCCATAATGTTAAAAAATTATAAAATATTGGATGTGTATGTTAAATAGAAGGTAGGGAGTACCACATAAAATCACCCTATAAATTATTCATGGTTATCTCATGACGCAATATCTTTTTTAGTTGCAAGCCCTTTTGCAATTAAATATTTATATATTTATATATTATATATTTATATTAGTAATAATATATCTTTTATATAATAATATATTATATGATATATATATAGATTTATAATCATTTTCCGATACATAATGTCTTAAATTAAACCTCTAACATGGATTGTTGAAGACGAGACATGTATAAAATAGGTAAAGATATAATTGGTAAGAAATGCATATTGTTGGAGAGTAATTACTTAATTGGTATCGACTACTCTTTTGTACATATATTGGATGTGGATCAAGAACCTAGTGGAGAAATTTAATGAAAGTAAACACTTGGTAGTGAAATTAATTTTTAATCTTAATAGAAGAAGTAATCTTACCTTTGTATGGGGAGCAAGTTGAAAAGGAAGGAATTTATAGTAACATTAAGAAATTCTACCAATAATAAGTACATTGTATGTTTAAGAAATTATTAAAACAAAAAAACAAGAGTGTATATATAGAATAAAGTATTGATAGGAATGGAAGGGACTGAAAACCATGTAATGCATAAAGCCAAAATATATGGTGTATTGGTGTACTGAGGAAGCCATCTGGATATAGAAAATGATAATTTTTCTCAAAGATGGAATGCGATATAGAATGCTTACAATTACAAAATACATGTATGAATATGAATTAATTGGAGACATTTTGGATGATTGGTGAGAATATTTTGCATACTTTCCATCCAATTAAGCATTAGAAAACAAAGTGATAGATATCGACAGTGATGATAATAAAAGATAAAATCATGTATGTCAATAGTGTAACCCATATATAATGGAACCAACATAATAGTAAGTGGTTGGTACAAATTTTATAAATGATAAAAAATTTAATGAACTTCCTCATTGAAAAGTATTCTCATGAATAAAACAACGCCACAGAAAGTTGGGTTACAACAATAGAATAATTGGAATAAGTACGCTTTAATTTTATGATTGATAAAAATTGGTAAAGGAAAACTAATGAACTTATACACTGGAAAATATCTTCCACATGACTTCAGTTTGGAGGAATGCCTTTAAATTATTATCATTTAATAATGCTTTAAAATTGTAAGGGTTCTGGTGTACAGTGAGGTATGTGGCCTTTTATATTTGTCATACTTTCAAGAATAAAATTCTTAGAGTAAAATAAATCATAAAACTGTTTGTCAATAATTACAACTTTAGTATGGTGACCCAAAGAAAAGGAATTTCTCCCAAACATGTTATATGAGAATGAGTTAAAAACTGAGGTGCGGAACATGATCTATAAGTCCTCATTTTTTTAGCAATAAAAACCAAAATAAATAAATTACAAAAAAGGGGCATCAAGCAATTGAGGGATGTAGTGGAATCGATGGTAAAATGTATTTTAAGGATATGCAAAATGAAGATAAGTTATGATAAAAATAATGGAAGATGATTTTTCTTGGAAATAATAAAATAAGCAATGTAATTGAAACCTTTAAGTTAGAAGTAACATGAAAAATGAGCCTAGATTATTCTCCGAAACCTAATAAATATGGAAGAACATCGAAATAGTGTTGTTGATAATTGAAAGGGTATCAGTTTTACATCAAATTTAGTAAGTATATAAACAATAAGATAAGCATCAATTCCAAAAAATATAAAAAAATTTAGGACCCTTAAAATAAAGAAAAGTAAAGGTGATAAATTTTGAATCTATTGTATCTGAAGGATGTAGGGGGGCTCAATAATGTTGTGAGGTACATACTTGTAAGAAAAGGAGTATATATGACTTGCTTCTTCATTGTCGGTTTGGAAATGGCACATGCAGTGCAAGATCTTATGTACTTCCCATCATCCTATCGAAGGTTCATCCAATCAAAATACTTCTACGACTGTACGATTCTTTTCTCTACCTCGAAATAACCAATGAACCAAGTATAGTGGGCCTCCTAAATAATCTTGGCATGTTCGCTTGAAGGAACACTAAGGTGTGCCAAGTGGCATAAAAGTGAATCCTGGAAGTGAACATTTGGAACTTGCTTGCCTTCTAGAAGTGTTTGGTATGTGTTGTTGAATTATGGATCGCTCTTGTAAAGATGAGGCCACCTCAGAGTCTCGTTCAAACAAGAGTCGAGCACAGTGGCCTGCGCGATGACCAATGTTCAACTAAGGAAGTATAAGTCTGAGGACCTGTAGGTATGTGGACCATTTATAATGCTGATGATTCTGCAACATCCCTTATGTCTATATGAATTGCAGGGATTGGTGGTATGTGTGTATGATTGTTTCCTTCCCAGAATGTAATGCTTCCATTATCGGTAGGCCTGCACAATGGAATCGATCATGTTTTATAGGTGGTATACTTTGGTTATGTGTATGAAAGTGTCTCACTCTATTATGACACTAGATTCTCGTGCTGAATAAGAACTACACCAACAACATAGTCGGAGGCATTTTCTTGACCTCAAATGGTTGTTGCAGGTTTGTTAATGTGAGCACTATTGTAGAGCAGAGTCAATGCTTCAACTCTGCAAACACCCTTTGTTGGGATTTAGACCAAAATAAATTTTAGTTTTCTCCTCGTTTGGTGACTTGACTCAATCGCTAAGTGATATGAGAGAACCCCAATACGAACCTGTAGTAGAAGTTGGAAAGACCGAGAAAGATGCACGACTTTGTTAAAGCGGTTGAGTCTTGCCAATCCCAAATGAATTGTATATCAGCGGGGTCCACAAGAACACCCCTCTCATCAATGTTGTACCCTAGATATTGAACCTGGGTCATACCAATAGTGCACTTCTCCAAATTGGCACACAACTTGTGCTACCACAGGGTTTAGAGGACCTTGCGAATATGGTGGTGGTTCTCTTCCCAACGCTCAATGATGATAAGAATATCATATAAAATAAATGACCACGAATGGGTTGGTGAAGGTTAACAATATGTCATTGATAAGCCTAATGAAGGTTGTCGAGGAACTCGTCAACCTGAAAGTCATGACCAACCATTTGAAAAGGCCCTCGCTCGCTTTGAAGGCAGTCTTCCACAAATTAGATGGTTTGATTAGTACCTAGTGATAACCAAAAATTCAAGTCAACATTGTTGAAATATTTGGACCCCTTAAGTTGGTCTAGAAGGTTATTAATTCGTTACATTGGATACCTATTTTGGACAGTGACCTTGTTCAGCACTCGATAGTTAATACAAAGTCTCCAGGTCTTGTACTTCTTTTGTACCAATACGATCGAGCTCCCAGAGGGTGATCAACTTGGCCTGATGTGCCATTTCTGCAACAGCTCCACAATTTTCCTCCCGATTTCATTGTTCTCTACAACAAAGTGTCAATAGATCATTCCATTCGGTAGCGGTGCACCCAGGGTCAAATCGATGGTGTTCTTAACCTAACAGTGTATAGGTACCGATGTAGGTGAGGTGAAGATCTCCATGTACTCCTCCACAACCTTGTCCATTTGCTGATGTCATATAGAGGAGCCCTGCCTAGAGGTTGTGGCCAAAATCTTCTTCTTGCCCTGAGGGTGAATCATAATGAAATTAAATTTCCCATTTTGGGAAATGATCATACTACATTACTTCGTAGTGATCAAATAAATGGAAGTAGGAGGTGCTACCTTCAGTATCCTGTACAACTTATTCCCAAAGTAATTATAACAATGTCACGCCTATAATCTCTACATAGCATGTCGCTTCCACAAGCATGGCTGGGCTAATAACACATCAGAAACTTCAATAGGAACAACATCACACAATATCTCATCTGTGAAGAGCTTGATACTATAGGGAAGGTGAAACTATTGGCTGACGCAGAGATATTTCCTTGGGGAAGCCACCCGATGGTGTATGGTTGCAGGTGTGGTGTCGTCGGTAGGCCTAACCACTTCACAACCTGTTAGTGTCAGTCTTTGTAGCCTTCCTCCAGTGATCAAACATGCTCTTACAAAATGATTTTAAGGTGTCAAGGTCAAATTTTGTCATTTCAGTGAGTCTTCAAGCAAAATTTAGTCACTAGGCATTAGGTCTAGGGTTTTCTTTTACTCCTGTCAAAGTTGTCCAAATGTCGGTCCATGTCACCATTTAGCTGAGTGTACCATCACTCAGAGGGTTGTCATCATCATGTCAAGTTCCACTGGGTCATTTTATATGTTGTTCATGCTTCAGTTGTGCCTAGGTAAGGTTCATTTCCCTCTCCTAGGGTTTTGAAGGTAATTTCTCTTGGATGGTCAAATCATCAGCATAACTTGTATCCTGATGTTCATACACCTTCCCCTATCCTTAATGTACCTTATTAAACACTTCCCATCACTGAGATCCCCCAAATTCCTCATTTACGCACAAACCCTAGTTTCTTGATACAAACCCTATTTTCTAGGTTAGGCCTATGTTTTGCCTTTTTGGACCCCTTCCCCTCACTCAATATTTGAAATTCCACTTTCCCCTACTTCCTAGCATCCCTCCCTACTTTCCAAAATTTTCTCAAGAATTTAGAAGCCCCTTGTCCCCTTCATTTCGCTTCATTTTGACAAATCCCCTATTCCACACATCGGGGTAGGTTTTACTGAAATGATGTTTCTGAGAAATAAAAGATTAATTTGGGAAAAATGAGAGGTTTTTTTGTCCACAATAGGCCAAGGAAGAAAAACCTTCTTCACTTTTTACACAGGTTTCATGGTTTTAGAGAAATGTCAAAAATACAGTTGACTCAGGAGAATTGATGCACCTCTGAAGTGACCTTGGGAAAATCAAGTTTTATCCTAGCCTAGTTGGCCAAATAACTTTCTTGATGAGTCAAATGATAACTAGACACAAAGATATTTCCAATGAGATATCATGAGCTCAATTTTGAGTTTAGGAACACCTTCAAAAGTTGACTGCAACAGCACTCTACCTTAAGGCAGCCTCATTTGGCACATTTTGACCAGTCTGGGGATATTTGATGTTTGATAGGGAAAATGAACTCCAAATTGAAAAATTATAGTTGGGTTGGCAAGTAGACTAAAAAACCTTTCCAACGGGCTATCCTACGCCCAATTTGGACACCAGGAAGGCCTCCCAAAGCCTTCTGGAAAACGTGCGACGCATTGGGCAGGTGGTGCGGCGCACATAACAGGCACGACGCATTGGGCAGTGCTTTGCAGTGTAAATTTACACGGGCGTGGCGCATAGAGAAGGCGCAGTGCATTGGGCTTGAGGCGCGGTGCATAAAGCTGCCAAGCCCGATTTTCTCAAAAACTTCATCAAATCACCCAAAATGCATGAATTGCCATCGATACAAGTAGGTTGAACTTCTCTCATAGTTTTTCATCCAAGATTGATGAATGTTGATGGTGTTTGATGAATGGTGAAGTGTGTTACAGAAAGCAAACCCTATGTTTTCAAAGTTGTCAAAGGTGATTGCTGCTAGGGTTTTGTGTTGATTATTTTGCTACCAAGTATACCCTCACCTCATCACTCCCTAATTTCATACTCCCTTGCTTCCCTTATTCCCCAAGTTTACATACTCCTTAATTCACTAATCATACATCCCTATTCCTATTTCCGAAAACCCAAATACAAACTCCCAAACCCTAACCCCATACCAAAAATTCCTAAGTCATTTCCTAATTCCCTATCTCCCTAACTAAACCCTATCCCAACAGTCCCTAAATCCCTCACTATTTGTTCTTCCCCCTATAGTTGTATCACTCTTCCCCTTGGTGGCAAAAGTCAAACCACACCATCAAGACAGTTCAACACATCACAACTCACCTATTTCTCATCAAGGCAGCTCCAAGACAGTTCATCCACTAGCAGAGATGGTGTCTGATCCGTCATATGATCATGAAGAAGAGACACACAGTGACTCCCCACAGAGGTACATGCACCCAGGAGGCCTCATAGAGGTGGCAAAAACATAAAGAAAAATTGCCAAAGCTGCCCTAAAGGAGGAGGGTGGAGCTCACTTCACTTGAGCAAGAGGTAAATGCCGATCGGGAGTCATGGCTTGAAAGAGCCAACATCCACTTAGAGAGATTATTAGAGAATGCCAACAAGGATAAAAACTTGTTGAGACATATGGATTTTCATTACATGTCAAGGAATATGGTGTGCCAAGCTAGAATCAGGAGCTTGAAGGCGAAATTGAAGAAGAGATTGAGAAGGAAAAAAGCGCAAGATAAACTTCAAATCTTGGCTGAGGCTTCCTTGGCCCAACATAGCTCTTGATAGAGAAGACTTAGACCAAATTTCAAAAAATTTGGGACACTTTTTTCATTTTTGAAATTTTTGGACTAAAACACAGAATTTTCTGCCCTACGCGCCGCGCCACGTGGCGCTTGCTTTTGCTAGGAGGCTCCAAATTCAAAAAACTCAGCATTTTTGGATTTGGCATGAAAAATTATGCTTGCTTGTTCATGGCCAAGAAATTTGGGCAGGTTTTGAGCCCTCAAAAAGGTAAAAAACACTCAAAAAATGACCTCACTGCCCCTATTTTGACACACAGGAAGCAGTGTTGGGAGAACTGAGTTTTGGAGGGGCAAATGGAGGCCAAATTGAAAAATTTCACTTGGGTTGGAAAGTAGACGGGCAGACCTTTCCACAAGCCTACTTGGAGCTGATTTCGACATGGGAAGGCCTCCAAAAGTGGGTCTAAACAGGCGCGGAGCAAAGAGAATCAGGTGTGGCGTATAGAGGAAAAATTGCCAATTTGACCAAGTTTTTCTCTGTTTTTCGCCCAATTTTCGCTAGTTTGACTTTTTCACTTTCTTATTGTCAAATTATAATGTAATTTCATGTACATTGATGGATCATGATGTAAATATGTTGAATTTTCACTTGGTTAGGTAGATTCATCAGTTAATAGGCTGTTTGAAACTGAATGAATCAGTTCCCTTGTTTTTAGAGACATGCTGTTTCATTGCCTGATTTCTAGTTCCTAGTTTAGAATCAGGTGGATCAGCTCCTAAACATATGAGCTTGACCCCTAGAGGCAAGGATGAGCTATGATTTTTCTATATTATGTATTTTTTCAGTCGTTTGCATGGTTGGACTCTTGAGAAAGTAAGGAGCTTCATTGTACACTCATATCAGTATTTTGGCTAAGGAATTGAGACCAACGTTTGCAGCACTCTTTGGGATCCCTGTGGCATGTTGTTTTGGTACAGTGCTTTCTTATGTCTTTTTGAATTTATTCATATGTTATATGTATCATTTCTCTTTATTTCTTCTCAGCTAAACAAACAAGAGTATAAGTAGAATACATTGAAAAGTGCAGTGCTCTACTTGAAGTTTGCTTTAGTCTTTTGATGTTTTCCACTGTTTGGAGAGGATCCATGGTTTCTCTTGCCCTCTTCAACTCCTCCCCTATCTGAATCCATCCATCTCACTTGATTTAGAGTGCCAAATTCAATTTCCTACCTTGCCCCATCGAGATCCCTGCAGGACCGTGTCTCATTCCCCACACCCCAAAATCCGCCTTCTCATCTGAGCCAACAATTCATCAATTCATTCAAAAACCTCTTGCACACGTATACCTAGCGTAAAATCAGTAATCAAATCAGTCATGTCAAGCCTTTAGTGAATACAATTTGCTGAGATAGACCCGGAGAGAGCCCTCTCCTGACCTGGTAGGGCTAGCTACCAGGCTGAGTGTGGTGATGTTGGCCCTGGATCCTACCTTTTCAGCCTGAGGTAAATCTAGGCTCTAACATAGTGGCGACTCCACTGGGGAAGAAAAACTCATTTTTTTTGTTAGTGTTCTTGCTTCATAAACTATAGACGGAGTCTGAAGATTAGCTAGGTAGCCTTCGAAACGCTTTTGCTTTGCATTAGCGAAAGCAGATGAAAGCTACTTTAGTCAATCTTCGGTCTAGTCTTATAAGTTGAACATCTGACTTGCAAATTGCTCCAGTACATGTATCAAGTTAGATCTGATTGTTGATGGTGGACAATGATCAGACACCGGAAAGGCTGAAATCATTCACCTGGCAATTCCAAATCATTTTCGAGATCAGATCCAAAGACTCCACTGGAGGATGAACCCAAACAGCAAACACATGAAAGGACAATATGGAAAGATCAGGTATTCAAGTTGGAATTTCATCCAAGACATTTTGTTCTTTGTTATAAATTATTTCTTCTCTTTTCCTGAGAATGTCAAGAAGGCTTTGCAAAGTATACTATGTTTGAGAAAGATCCTCAGCCCGCATTTGACTCCTTCCCTTTGAAGATTGTGAATACCAAAGATTTGCATGCCTTTGAGCTTGATCAAGACCCTTCTTCTGAATCTTGTGATGATCATCTTCAAAATGATGAGCCTAATGAGACCAAGACTGATTCTACAGCTTCTATATATACTCCTACACCTCGTAAAATTCCATATCGCTACAAGCCTCTAATTTTACCTCCTATATCCCATGCTTTCCCTAAAAATCATGATATATATCTACCAAGATTTGATGGTGAACGCGACAATATCACTGCTAAGAGACATGTTCTGAATTTTGAGTCTTTTCTTGACCTTTTTGAAGTTGATGAAGAGGATGTCAGTATTAGGCTTTTTGCTCTTTCTTTGCAAGGCAAAGTCAAGAGTTGGTTCAAAACCCTGCCTGATGCGAGCATCTTAGATTTCCAGCAGTTCGTCAAAGTTTTCCTCAACAGGTGGGTGGTAAGACAGAACCCTTTCTTGATTATAGAAGAGTATAACCAGCTGAAAAGATTTCTAGGGGAGACAACACAACAATTTTTAGCTAGATTTAACCAAGTTTATTATTCGATGCCTGTTAATATAAGACCTCCTCCTGGATCCGCTCTCTTGCACTACCCAGGTGCCTTTGATCCAGAAATGGAGTTTCAGCTGAGAGAAAGGAATCTTGCAACACTTGAAGAGATGCAGAAAAATGTAGTAGATGTAGAGGCTCATTTGCTGATCCGAAGGGCAAAGTTGAAGGAAGAAGAGATGAAAAACATAGATCCGGAGGAATCAACATCTCTATAGGTAAAGCTTGACATTTTGGTAAGTGCAGTGGAAGAGATAATGCAAAGGATCACCACAAGGAATGATTATAATGTTCAAGCCCATCGCTCGCTGATTGAAGAAGAACAGTTTGCTGATCCAAAACATCTTCTTTCTTATCCCAGTTGTCATAGATCTGATAATGATTGTCTCATAGATCATCTTGGAGAAGAGAGATCTGTTGATATGACATGTATGCTTGATGATGTGTTTTATACTGATGATTTGCCTCAGTGTGATCAGTATGATGATGATTATGTTCTCCAAACAGAAGCTAATCTTGCGGACAAATTAGCAGCTAGTTTGTGGGAGGAAGAAGTTCACTTTCAGCAGCTCAAATACAGTGATCAACCGATGCATATTAGCTATGACAGTGATGAGGAAAGTGTAGAAAATTTTGAAGTAAGTGAAGGATCTTTGCCTTTTTATTTTGCTTCGTTTCAGTTCATCAGAGACAACATTCATGCAATCAGAAATCAACTGTTGACAAGTTTTGATTTGGGTAATCTTGAGGGCAATGAAAACCTTGTTCAAGACTTCTCATATCCATATTTGTAGCCCCCGAATGCCATTGATTGTCAAGTTGCAGATGAAGACTTGGAAGCTGGCACATACTATCAAATGATGCAAGATGATTCCGTACCTTTATGCTTTGAATCATTTTAGTTTTTGAAGGAAAATTTACATAGTACATTTTCAGTAAAGGATGAGCAGCCTGTAGAAAGTCATGCAATCTCATCGGAAACAATAGAAAATGGGTTGCAACAGTATTTTCAAGTTTTTCACGATCCAATAGCTGATGTGTTGGATAATGTTTGTAGTCAAAGTCCTTCTCCTATCTGTGAGCTTGACAAATGTATTGATACAAACTTGATCCGGCAGCCGGTTTCTTTGTCATTTTCAGCAGGAGTCTTGTCACAAAGATCAAATCAAAGTTTGCATTTATGGTATGAGGAAAAGAGAAGTAATCCATTGGATGAGCTAAGTCCTAGTGTGCATGAATTTCGAGATCCTTATACAGTGTTTTTGGAGGTGGATAGAGAATCCATAGTATTCAACGCATCTGTTCACAAGTTTTCATGGGAGTTGCCTTTCAATATTTCTCTCTTGTTGTTCATAAGCAAGCACTTGCAAAGAATTCAAACAGCAGCTGGAATACTTACTTGGTTGCATTGGTTGTTTCATTTCACTTGATCAGGTGATGAATGGAACAACTAGAGTAGGTTGTATTGAATAAGCTCCATTTTGAGCATATTTTCCAGTTTTTCGGTTGTGTTTAAGTGTCGAGTCAATTTTTAGTTGAGTGAGAGTCAGTTTGTGTCGTCAAGTCATCAGTTTTCAATCATGCATTTCAGCTTGAGTTTTTGACTCCACTGCCCAATGGACAAGGCACTGGTCTGCTCTCCCAAAGATCTGTAGTTCTTGGCACCTCCAAGGAGCTACCATCCCCATTGGAGACAATGTTAGTGTTAGCCTTTGCAGCCTTCCTCCGGTAAACATGCTCTTACAAAATGATTTTAAGGTGTCAAGGTCAAATTTTGTCATTTCAGTGAGTCTTAAAGCAAAATTTGGTCACTAGGCATTAGGTCTAGGGTTTGCTTTTACTCCTGTCAAAGTTGTCCAAATGTCGGTCCATGTCACCATTTAGCTGAGTGTACCATCACTCAGAGGGTTGTCATCATCATGTCAAGTTCCACTGGGTCATTTTATATGTTGTTCATGCTTCAGTTGTGCCTAGGTAAGGTTCATTTCCCTCTCCTAGGGTTTTGAAGGTAATTTCTCTTGGATGGTCAAATCATCAACATAACTTGTATCCTGATGTTCATATACCTTCCCCTATCCTTAATGTACCTTATTAAATACTTCCCATCACTGAGATCCCCCAAATTCCTCATTTTCGCACAAACCCTAGTTTCTTGCTACAAACCCTATTTTCTAGGCTAGGACTGTGTTTTGCCTTTTTGGACCCCTTCCCCTCACTCAATCTTTGAAATTCCACTTTCCCCTACTTCCTAGCATCCCTCCCTACTTCCCAAAAGTTTCTCAAGAATTTAGAAGCTCCTTGTCCCCTTCATTTCGCTTCATTTGACAAATCCCCTGTTCCACACATCGGGGTAGGTTTTACTCAAATGATGTTTCTGAGCAATAAAAGATGAATTTAGGAAATTTGAGAAAGGTTTTTGTCCAAAATAGGCCAAGGCAGAAAAATCTCCTTCACATTTTACACAGGTGTCATGGTTTTAGAGAAATGTCAAAAATACAGTTGCCTCGGGAGAATTGATGCACCTCTGAAGTGACCTTGGGAAAATCACATTTTCTCATAGTGTGGTAGGCCAAATGACTTGCTTTATCAGTCAAGTGATAACTAGACACAAAGAGATTTCCAATGAGCTATCATGAGATCAATTTGGAGTTGAGGAACACCTTCAAAAGTTGACTGCAAAAACACTCTGCCTTGAGGTAGCCTCACTTGGCACATTTTGACTAGTCTTGGGATATTTGATTTTTGATAGGGAAAATGAACCCAAAAATGAGAAATTCTAGTTGTGTTGGAAATTAGACTCAAAGACCTTTCCAACGAGCTATCCTGCGCCCAATTTGGACACCGGGAAGGCCTCCAAAAGCCTTCTGGAAAAAGCGCGACGCATTGGGCAAGTGGCGCGGCGCACATAACAGGCGTGGTGCATTGGGCAGTGCTCTACAGTGTAAATTTACACGGGCGCAGCGCATAGAGAAGGCATGGCGCATTGGGCTTGAGGCTCGGTGCATAGAGCTTCCAAGCCCGATTTTCTCAAAAACTTCATCAAATCGCCCAAAACGCATGAATTTCCATCGATACAAGTATGTTGAACTTCTCTCATAGTTTTTCATCCAAGATTGATGGTTGTTGATGGTGTTTGATGAATGGTGAAGTGTGTTACGGAAAGCAAACCCTATCTTTTCAAAGTTGTCAAAGGTGATTGCTGCTAGGGTTTTGTGTTGATTATTTTGCTACCAAGTATCCCCTCACCTCATCACTCCCTAATTTCATACTCCCTTGCTTCCCTTATTCCCCAAGTTTACATACTCCTTAAGTCACTAATCATATATCCCTATTCCTATTTCCTAAAGCCCAAATACAAACTCCCAAACCCTAACCCCATACCAAAAATTCCTAAATCATTTCCTAATTCCCTATCTCCCTAACTAAACCCTATCCCAACAGTCCCTAAATCCCTCACTATTTGTTCTTCCCCCTATAGTTGTATCACTCTTCCCCTTAGTGGCAAAAGTCAAACCAGACCATCAAGACAGTTCAACACATCATAGCTCACCTATTTCTCATCAAGGAAGCTCCAAGGCAGTTCATCCACTAGAAGAGGTGGCATCTGATTCGTCATATGATCATGAAGAAGAGACACACAGTGCCTCCCCACAGAGGTACATGCACCTAGGAGGCCTCATAGAGGTGGCAAAAACATAAAGAAAAATCGGCAAAGCTGCCCTAAAGGAGGAGGGTGGAGCTCACTTCACTTGAGCAAGAGGTAAATGCCGATTGGGAGTCATGGCTTGAAAGAGCCAACATCCACTTAGAGAGATTGTTGGAGAAGGCCAACAAGGAGAAAAACTTGTTGAGACATATGGCTTTTCATTACATGTCAAGGAATATGGTGTGCCAAGCTAGAATCAGGAGCTTGAAGGCGAAATTGAGGAAGAGATCGAGAAGGCAAAAAGTGCAAGATACACTTTAGATATTGGCTGAGGCTTCCTTGGCCCAACATAGCTCTTGATAGAGAAGACTCAGCCCAAATTTCAAAAAATTTGGGACACTTTTTGCATTTTTGAAATTTTTGGACTAAAACACAGAATTTTCTGCCCTACACGCCGCGCCACGTGGCACTCGCTTTTGCCAGGAGGCTCCAAATTCAAAAAAATCAGCTTTTTTGGATTTGGCATGAAAAATTATGCTTGCTTGTTCATGGCCAAGAAATTTGGGTAGGTTTTGAGCCCTCAAAAAGGTCAAAAACGCTAAAAAAATGACCTCATTGCCCCTATTTTGACACACAGGAAGCAGTGTTGGGAGAACTGAGTTTTGGAGGGGCAAATGGAGGCCAAATTGAAAAATTTCACTTGGGTTGGAAAGTATATGGGTAGAAATTTCCAGAAAACCTACTTGGAGCTGATTTGGACATTAGGAAGGCCTCCAAAAGTGGATCTAAATAGGCACGGCACATAGAGGAAAAATTGCCAGTTTGACCAAGTTTTGCTTTGTTTTTCGCCCAGTTTTTGCCAGTTTGACTTTTTCACTTTCTTATTGTCAAATTATGATGCAATTTCATGTACATTGATGGATAATGATGTAAATATGTTGAATTTTCACTTGGTTAGGTAGATTCATCAGTTAAAAGGCTGTTTGAAACTGAATGAATCAGTTCCCTTGTTTCTAGAGGCATGCTGTTTCATTGCCTGATTTCTAGTTCCTAGTTTAGAATCAGTTGAATCAGCTCCTAAACATATGAGCTCGACCCCTAGAGGCAACGATGAGCTATTATTTGTCTATATTATGTATTTTTTCAGTCATTGGCATGGTTGGACTCTTGAGAAAGTAAGGAGCTTCATTGTACACTCATATCAGTATTTTGGCTAAGGAATTTAGACCAGGGTTTGCATCACTCTTTGGTATCCCTGTGGCATGTTGTTTTGGTACAATGCTTTCTTATGTATTTGTGAATTTATTCATGTGTTATATGTATCATTTCTCTTTATTTCTTCTCAGCTAAACAAACAAGAGTGTAAGTAGAATACATTGAAAAGCGCAGTGCTCTACTTGATGTTTGCTTTAGTCTTTTGATGTTTTCCACTGTTTAGAGAGGATCCATGGTTTCTCTTGCCCTATTCAACTCCTCCTCTGTCTGAATCCATTCCATATCACTTGATTTAGAGTGCCAAATTTAGTTGCCTACTTTGCCCCATCGAGATCCCTGCAAGACTGTGCCTCATTCCCCACACCCAAAAATCTGCCTTCTCATTTGAGCCAACAATTCATCAATTCATTCAAAAACCTCTTGCACATGTATACCGAGCCTAAAATTAGTAATCAAATCAGTCATCTCAAGCCTTTAGTGAATACAATTTGCTGAGATAGAACCGGAGAGAGCCCTCTCCTAACCTGGTAGGGCTAGCTACCAGGCTGAGCGTGGTTTGATGTTGGTCCTGTATCCTACCTTTTCAGCCTGAGGTAAATCTAGGCTCTAACACAACCTATAATAAAATGAGGTTCTTTTGGCTCGCGCTATCAACAATGAACTACAATGGAGAACCCTTCACCCACATCTACGAGTGGAAGAGTTGTTGCCCCTCCTCTAGATCTTTTGGCTCATCCTTGTAGATATTAATGGCATCAAAGGTGGCACTAGGCTATGCATCGATAATCTACTTCCCTTTGTCATTCCCCTTCTTGGTTTCTAACTCATATTTGAAACATGCATATGATTCGAAAACCGTCAACTGAGGCACTAGTGACTGCTTAGCTCAACACTCACTTGTGTTGCTAGTGGGGCTCTTATGGAACTCACATCATTTCCATATGTCCTTCGTTTTATTTGTGGTGTTGCTCTTTTCTTGCAGCTTCAACAAGTTTTCTTGGGTCACCCTACCTTGGCTTTATCATTTGTTATATTGTTTGGGGGCACCCTTCCCTTGCTTTAAATTCATATATCCAAAGTCTCACTTATTCTGTTTAAATTTATGCTCGATCTTGACAGTGTATCGAGAGGCGACGCCAAGCGAGGAGATGTCCAAGAACTCCATCTCATCATGGATGTACTTGGGTAGACATTCTTGGTACTTGAGTACCAAATTCCACTGAAAATCCTTGATACCCAGCTTTGTGTAAAGGGTATGGAAAACATTACATACAAAAATGGAAACAAACTAGCTCAGGTGATGGTAGCTTATCTTTAAGAAGAGATGTGGAGGCTACATGCCTCTGAACTATGTTATTATGAGGCTCAAGGGAATTTTTTTTATTGAACAAAGAAAAACCCTAAACAACCAAAACCCTAATCCTAGGATATGGAACACCAAGTATTTTTGGGCCCCGTTGGGGTTAGTTCAGTAACCAACTTCCCGAGGTCATAACTTGGTCATATTATCTCCATTTGGTGTGCATGATACGTCATTAGAAATATCTCTCCGTGTACTACATGGTTTTCCATAGGCCCCTATCAATAGATATGTCTTTGCTTCAAACCTAAAGAATTGTCATTTGGGGAGTCAAAATTGCTCTAGCAGTTCAAGGCCCGAAAAACTAATAAAAATAGTAAATGCTACTATAAACAAAGAGACTAATGAAACCAACTAGAGATCTTGGTGGAATAGACGGATGGCCACCAACATCCATCTAGATCAACTAAGGACTATGGCATCTCATTTCAACAAATTTAAGTTGAGAAAAGAGAATGTTGATAACACATTAGCACGAGTGTTACCTAGATTTGCTGACATGGAAAATGGTAGCATGCCACCCATCAATGCCATCCTGGATAAGTATGTCAAATATGACTTCTATAAACACAAATTAATTTGGTCAAATGATTGACTAGAATGAACTTTTTACAAAATTATCATATCAAGATAATCACACTAAGATAACATGTTGAGAAGGTTGATAGGGACAATTTTTTTTTTTTTTAAAGGGGAAAGGATTTCCTCGATACCTTGATCAATAGTTCCAAAATAGAAAGGATGTAAACCCCATGAAGAGAGTTAAGAGGAACTGGTGAATGATGTATGTTAGAAAAATACTGTTGCGAATTTGGTGACGTCAATTTTTTTTTTCATATTTTTTTATTATAGTATGCCATGTTAAGTTGTCCTCTTAATTCACCATATTAAATCCATTAATATTATCTTATGCTTTTAAGTCTCAGTGGTACTAGGAAAAGAAAAAATGTATTACTTGCTGTGAAAATGGTAAGTGAAACAATTGTCCTAAAAACTTGGTATATATTTTTTTTGCATATTTGATATTATAAATTATGATGGTGTCTAAATAACAAGTCATTAGTTGCAAGCCACCATGTGGACAAGATAAAGGTATCTCCCTTTAACTTCGAAAAGAAAAAAAAATATGATGATAATAAGTATGATTACTACGAAATGAAAAATTATTCCCATATTGATTAATATTTCTATTTCTTTTTAGCAATCCACAAATCCATATAAGCTAAATGAATTAAAGTAACCTTGTCACTAAATAAAGTGGATGGAATCATAAGAATTCAAATTTAATAAAATAACTGTACTATATGAACAAAGGAGTGTGGGATAATTACTAAACATATAAATGAAAAAGAGGAAAATTGCATGACCACACATGGAAGAAAATTGTGTGCAACTTTTATCCACCACTTGTAATGCAACATGACAAAGAGGCCAAAATTGAGAGAATCTTGCAAAGTGGAATTTTGGTGTTGTATTGGAAGAAAATAACAAATCAATACAAGATTGGAAATAATAAATCTACTTGGACAAATAACATAGCAATATAGCCATCTTGAATATGTCAAGAAAAGGAAGCTATCCAAAACTCTAGTTATGCATAACTAGTGCATATGCAATACTTGAATTAAGATAATGTATAATAGCGTTATTTAGTACAATCTCTCATAAAAGATGAACACTAAATGATTTATCAACATATAATTATCGTTAAGAAAATATTGTAGACAAAATTGATACCTCTCTAGCCATAAACGTATAGTGGAACCATGTGGTGGTCTCTTTGTCAATTGGCATAAACATTGGGTAAGTAAAATAATTTAAAATGATCAGCTTACAATGATGTTGCTAACTTTTATTGAGTGTGGGTTACTGACCCTTTATTGCGTTGTGGTGCATGTTGATGACCTTTGCTAGGTATGTCAGTAACAGTTGAAAGTGTTTGTAATGAAGATTGAGGAAATATATATACATTCTTAAATAATGAATTATGGAAACTAATGACCATATCATTGTGAATGTAGGTCAAACCAGAAAATATAATCTTGTTCAAACCTTTGCACATTCTCAATAAGAGGAAATAATGCCACAAAAACAAGCATTTAGCTAGGGCACTTCAGCCGGGAGAGGCTCCCTTGGAAGACGAAAATAATTTTTTTATGCGTGATGCATATTCCAGCAATTTTGAATGCCAGGAAACATCGATGATGGTGTTTCGCTCGAGGGGGAAAGATGTAACACCTCTCAATGAAAAGTAAATATTAAATTTATTTTTACTGCAAAGGCTTGGTAAATCAAGGGATATGTGGAAATCATAGTAAGACACATTAAGGTTTGAAAGTTTTAATTTAGTTCATTTAAAAAAAAAATATGACAAGTCTTCATATTCATGGGAAAAACATTAGATCAAATTTTTAATTACCATACATTTAGAGAGAGTTACTTCCTTTCTCTCTCCTTACAAGTAAAAAATCTCAGTGGGAAAAGAAGCCAAGGAAGGGAGGAGGACAAAAGACAAAGGCATCTTAAAGGAAAGAAAGAGAGAGAATAATTAAGGTTAAGAAACCTTGAACATGACATTGCTAAGGTGCGTAGGACTCTACCAGTCAGGATATTTCTTGAGCTAGACTTATAGCTAGTGGAAATCCTGATAAGGACTTGTAAGTCAGAAAGGTTCTTGGCTAGACTCTGTTGTATCTCAGGTTTTTCCCTAGCTCCAGAAGGGAATACGGCCGAGGCAACCACTAACCAATCTTTTAGCTACAGATCCTAGCCAATCTGCAACTAGAGAGGGCTCTCTCTTTGTAATTTAGATTTGTTTGATTATATGTTAGGCTAGTTATGAAGCACAAGTTTTGTTTGGTGTTTGGAAGATGACATTCATTAGAACAAGGTAGTAAGTTGAGAAAAGTTCAGACCATTGGGTTGATGGATTCTAATGAAATAAACCTTCTGGGTATGGTTTCTTTGGCAATAGGAGAATTGCAGAGCAAGATAGTGAAACACAGAACAACATTTGAAACTGAAATAGGATAAAATGAAGTCAAGCAATGAAAGGCACTCAAGAATTATGTTAACAGAGGGAAATTGTGTAAACATTATCTGGGAGCAATTAAGAATTCCTTGATGATATTTAGTGTGTAAGAACCAGGGAAACAAGAGCAGTTAAGAATTCTTACCTATGCTAGTCCTGTGGAAAATATAGAAAACTACAGGAATTGAACACATAGTACACCAAAGTAAATTCTGGGTTATCCTTTTTTCCTATAATTTAGAACATGGTTTTCATATGATAAATAAAACACAAATACAGTAACTCAAGAGTAAAGGAAACTTATTGATCCATGCATCAACACAAGAATTCTGCAATACATCCTTTAGCCATCGATTCCATAACCAACAAATTCACCAACACAGCATCCAACAATTTTATTTCAGAAGAGTTCTCATAATTTATAGAGCAGGTCCAGAATGATATTCATCAGCCAACACTAATACATATCTCTTGAAAGTATTTATAATAAGTTTACAAAATATCCCGTGGGGAAATATTAAGACATAAATTTATCCATCTACTCTGGCAGGGGAAATAACTAATGTGGAAAAAACCGCGCAGCAATAAATGAGGAAATAACTATGCTGTACTGGCTGCTTTAGGTGTCCTGTTATTGCTGACTTTTTGGCTCTGATAGTCGGTTGGTGGCCGCTTCCCTGATGTGCGTTCCTGATGTGCTGTCATTTGCCACCCGTGCCTGAGTTTGTTTCACCTTTTGGCGCGAATCTTCTCCTCAGTTGATTTGATTTTCTGATAGGAGACCCTGATATTACCTTTTATCTGTAATGCAAACAATTTACAAAAAGGAGAACCCAACTACCTTGGTAAAACTTCCAACATGCTCTGCCACCACTGATCTGTTGGTAATTGATGCTTTCTCAATTTAATTAGTGTCTCATCAGCTTCAGTGTACCTGTAATAATTTGGCTGGAAATCAAAAATATGTGCCACCTCATGCTCAATAAAAAACAAACTTTCCAGCTTATCATGCAAACTTTGTCCGGAGGGAGGCACTGTCTCTTCTGAGCTGCTAGATGATGATGTAATTTGATTTTTCACATAGGTATTTAGCCTATGAGCACACTGTTCCTGTTTAATAGCTTCCCACTGCTAGTGACCACGCTAGGTAAACCTTTGCTCTGTAACATTGCAAATTTATGTCTGAAGGCTTCTATATCTATCTGCATTTCTTGGCATTTTATTTCTACCATCTAAACAAAATTCCTCATAGTTAGCACCTTCTTGACTCTTAAAATAGTCTCTGTCCTGTTATGAATGTCTAGAGATGCTAGTTGTTCACTGGTATGAGTATTCAAAAAATGAATCATTTGATTGGCTTGCTCAGGCTTATTTGCCAATAATACCCTGGCCTTTTGAGTTTCATATTGAGCCAACCCTATCAATTCTACCTAGTCAAAAATAGTTTGTGTTGCTGTCCATTGATCAGCAATAGCTTGGCCAATCTTATCCCACAAAATGGTCTTGATTTCTGTCAGAGTTCTATGGAGAGTGAGGTCCTTCTCCAAAGCTTTTATCTTATTCTCTAGGGCCTTCACTTCCCTTGTTTTCTCAGCTACAGTCATTTTTGACTTGTCATAACTAACCTCAATTTTGGCTAGTTTTTCCTTGGTTTCCTTTAACTCTGCCATTTGGATCTCCAAAGCTTTTATTTCTTTCATCATTTCTTCCATGCTTAGGCTGGCCTGTTGAAGTGCTATTGCTGTAGTTGCTGCTGAAGTTGAGGAACCTGCTGTTGATGCTGGATCAAGGGGAGGGGCTATTATGGTGACTGCTGGAGGAGGAGTTGTGAGAATTGGAGCTGTTTGAGCTGGCTGAGAGGCCAACTCCTACTGTTTTCCTTGTAGAGCTTCTTCCAAGGCTTTCTCTGTATCCAACAATCTTTGGTTCATCCTCATCAGTAAGCTGACCACATCCTCTTCTTCTTTTTGCTGTGCCACCTCTATGGTCTGAGGGTGTATTGTAGCTGACAGCTTCAGTCGTCTTCTCAGGGCTGCTATGTCTTCCTCCTTCTTTCTTATTAAGGCATGTGCGCCTTTAGGATCCTAGGGATCATGTCCCAATTCTATGATAATTTCTTCCAAGGATTTTATTCTGTTATCCTTGGCCAATGAGGAGGCCTTTTCCAGCTCTAATTGGGCAAAAGTGTTATATAATGAATTTTGCAGTCTATGAGCCATTAGTGCTTTGTCTGCCAAGGTGGAGTATACCATTTCTCTAGCCTGTTTGTGTAACTTAAACTGGTCTATAGGGTGGATGTCTTTAGCAAGAACTTCTAGATTGGTCCTAATATAATCTGCAGCTGATTGTGGCTGCTGTATAGTGGGCTTGAAGTGACTAAGGGTCATCTTCCCTGCCTGCATATCATAGGCTGCTATTAGCCTTTGTTGATTAGTGGGAGCCATTCTTAACAATTGGTTACAAAGCTGAAACCTCACTGGTTCATTTCTAGCTTTGATTTCTGTGAATGCTCTCTTGATATCAGAGCCTTGTTTACTTTGTTGCTTGGTGGATGTAACTTCCACACCAGCCTGTCTCTCTTGCTCCTGCTGAAAGGAGCTAGTCGATGTTTCCAAAAATGGAGGGATCTACTGTTCCGAAGTTCCCTCACCCCTAATGTTACCTGTTGTTTCTTCTGTGAATTCTTCTTCAGAATAGGGGTTTAGCCTTTGTCTTTTCTCACCTTGCTGATCTGTAGATGCCCCTGTAGGTGTCTCTTCTGGTCTGTCCCTCTTTTTGGCTCTCTCCTCATTATGAGGGGTTTGCAGTACATGGATCTCGGCTGCCTTTACTTGCGTTGAAGGGCCTTGTTCTTGACCCTTTTCCTGATTTGTAGATGGCTGTTCTGCCATTGTATTCTGCTGCTCTGAATGCTGTATTTCTTTACCTTTCCCTGCAGGTGGAGTGGTTTCTTGAGCTGGCCATTGTGAAGGTGTAGCAACTGATGTGCTTGCTCCAATATGTTGAGGCTATGTGAAAGGGACCTGTGCAAAATAATCCAGGTCAATTCTCTTCTCATAGTCTTTCATTTCTTTTTCTAATCTTTCTTCTTCAGTAAGATCTTCAATTAGTGTGCCCTCTACCCATTCCTGTCGATTAGCATATTGTTCAATGTGGGATTGGCTGGTGCACATATCCTGAAAGCTTGTTTTTGACTCTTCTATAGCTTATGAAATGTTCAGGGTCATATGGTGCCCAAATAAAGCTTTGTTTCAGCATGAGTTCATCCCTTAGCATCTTGTCTGCATCATTCCAGGCTTCTTCCCTCTTATTGAAAACAAAAGGACCCAATTGATGTCTAATCTTGAGTTGTGCCTTTTTTGTTTTTGCCATGGAAATGAGTCAAATCTGCACTACTAAATTGCCTGAAATATTCCAAGGCAAAGAGTCTCATGGGGACATATTTTGGCAGCTTGTAGGGGGGTAATTCACAACCATAAATCCTGATCACCGTATGGTTTTGGTAATAATACCAGTCACCAATGCTGTAGCCCCTTGAAAGATGTAAAATTCTCTGCATTTCAGCAGTGAGCCTGCCAGGAGGAGTCATCATCAACAGGCAAGTGGCTGGGTAAATGAACATGTCAATGAACTCACAATATGTGTAAGGTGAGTAGTGAACTTCATGGAAAACTGAGGTCCAGAAAATGACAGATCTCCTCTCTCCTTTGGAGTCTAGTTTCTTAAGAGGAACTTGGAAACTATCAGGATGATAGTACAACAAAAGATGATATATGTAGGATGTATACTTGAACACTCTTTCTCTCTCCAACATCATGAACTGCTCATGGATTTTGTTTGCTATGAAGGTGGCATAGTCATACATGACAGCAAGGGGCTGTCCTGGAGTGAACATGGACATTAGCACAAACACAGTTTCATCAAAAAACTCACTGGTTTTGCATCCTAGAATGTAGGATATCATGTCTATTAGGAGTTTCCCTGTTTCATTGAATGAGACTTGATGATAGGGTGGAGGATGATCAGGTTGGCACTGTGGTTGCATAAACAACTAACCTAGTCTTGTTATTTCTGAGCTAGGCAGCTTTGCACCTTGATCAAGCAGGAGTTTCATGGTGAGAAGAACTAGAGGCTGGGTTGGCACAAAGTTCAACATCTGATTTATGGACTGAGGAGTAATATAGAATAGTACAGATCCATTTGGAGTGAGGATTGCTCTTTGTGTGGGATCATAGTTTGCACAGCATAAATGAATGAAGCCAGGCAACACATTGACTGAAGGGAGGTAGTAGATAGGCATGTTGGATTCCAAGATTCTCAAGACATCAACGTTATTTCTGTGGCTATTTCTGAATTAACAAAAGGTTTGTAGGTGAGACTTGAGACCCATCATGTCCTTAATCTAGAAGTCCCTGTCTGCCAGAGGTAACCATTCTAAGTCCTTATGTGGTGCATTCAAGGGTGCAATGTTGAGAGCCACTGGAGCCTCCATGCTTGAATTGATTGTGTTTTGACTGGAATATAGGTTTATGAAATAGCAGAAAAGAGAACTCTGGCTCTAAGACTTTTGTCAGGATTTTGCCGACTGAATTTTATCTTGTAGTCACCTCACTGGGTAGCATTCATGGTGGAAAAGGTGAATTAAGCAGAATGTATAAGATAGTGAAAACGGAGGTTGGATAAGACAGTGAAAATGGCCTCCCTTTCAATTTGTTAAGTGACCCTAATCTTGGGTTTAGAGCTCTTTGGAGTAACAGGCAACAGAGCAGTGGATTTGGTTTCCCACAGGAAATTACAGAATTGGCTTGGAATGTTGGAAGAAATAGGGAAAAAGCTCTCCCTTTACAGGTGCTTTTTAAGGATTTCATAGGCGGGGATGGGCTTGAATTGTAGTTTTATGGGCGATTTGTAGAGGCAGATGGAATTTGCAGGCTTTTGTTCACTAACAATGGTCAGACAGTGATTTTAAAGTGCAGAGGTTACAGACAACAACTCTTTTGATTTGAATTTAGCTTTTCAGGTAAATTTAATCGAGAAATTTCGTAAAAACAGGGTTTGTGGGCAACTTATGGAGTAAATACCTGTTTTATGGGTGCCTGGTGTATAATGAAGACTGCACGCTGAGCTGAGGTAACGCGCTGTGGAGTTGGCTTCGCTGGGTGACGGACTGTGCAACAGTAGTGGCAAATTCGTCGTAATTTGCATGCAGGGTTGCGCAAGTCAACAAACTAGAAATAAACAAAAACCATCGCTTTCCCGAGTTTTTATAAAAATTTGGACTTTTCGGGCTTTTGGCGCTTTTTGGGGTTGACGTCAGCATGACGTAGCTTTTGTCCGGTAATAGAGTACGGCAGGTGACGTGGTTGCTGACATGGTGGACACGACGGATGAAGGGCAGTGCAGGTGATGACGTGTTTGCTAACGGGATAGTGACGCGGGTGGTAGGACAAAGGTGGTATGCGGTTTCCATCGGACTGCCTTTGGTACGGGCGCGGTTTCTGTCAGAGTTGGCCTGATGCAATGGGAATACGCCAAGTGTCCCTGGGTACGGTAGGAAAACTGCCAACCATCGGGTGCTAACGACCTGACGTCGGGGCACTTCTGATATCGATGAGGACCGTTGGATTTGGAGAAGGCGATCCGACGGTGGACGAGAAGGTGAGTTGCCGGAGGCTTAATAAAGCAGTGCGTGCAATAATTGAAATATTTTATAAAGTTTGGTGGGTTTCAAACTTTAGGTTATTGATAAATGCGGAGCGGACATGGTAATTTAATTAACCAAAGGTTAATTAACCAGGTTTATTGTGCGGCGGGTATGGTTATTTGTTTGACCAGAGGTCTAACAAATCCCGGTGGGACACGTGGTGGGTTATCAGTGGCTGCAAGTGGACCAATGGCTCCCAAGGAATTTTCAAAACATAGCCATATTAGGCGGGGGTGGGATATATATAATGTTTTGGGTTTTTTTGCTTTTTATACATAGTAGGGGTAGGGAAACATTAACATAGGAGCTATATAATAAGTTAGGGTGTTAATATGACACATGATAAGGAAATGCTAAGTTTGTAGTGTAAAAATTAGATTTTTTAGGAAATAAAAGGGAAATGAGATGATTATATTTACACAAGAAATGTGGCTTGTGTTGACCAAGTAAACACAATGTTTTGCTTAGTAATTCTCAAAAATGAAATGGATTAGGATTATTGAGCAGATCTCAATCTCCTTAGGGGATGTTAGTGAAGATTGTGGGGGAAATGAAAGGGGAAGTCAGTCATGCTCCACTGAACTTGTAGCCACTTTGCCTTGATGCTTGTGATACTTTTTAAACTGAACATCACTCTGGTTTCTGCAACCTCATAATTATCTGCCTACCCAACCTAAAATACCTAACATTTTTTCTTCCTTTGATTGGGTGCATTTGAACTAGCAAACCCTGCTTTTCCTCTTTTCTTTTGCCTACCCTCCTATTTGAATCTATCCTTATTTCTACCAAGGGCTCAGATTGAGCAGTTGGGCCCTTTAATTCTCTATCTCATCTAGTGATCTGCCAAGCTTGAACTGTTTGAGCACATCTTATTCTCTATTCTAAAACAAGAAATTTAAACATGAACTAGCCAGGGTTAAACTGTCTGGCTATTCATCCACTGTGAGAAATTCAGTGATTGCACTTTCTGATTGCACTTTTTAACAAGCCACTTTCCTGGTCTTTCTTTGGGATTCCTTTCCTTTCTCTTTATCTGAATTTTGATTTATTGATAATATGGAACCTTTGCAGCATCAAAAGGATGATCATATTTGGTATTTCCATAGTCAATCATGAGAAATGACACCTATTGGTATAGGAACCTAACAGACTCATTAGTCATAATTCAAGAAAACATACCTTTTCAAGTCACTATCTTTCTACCATTCTGAAATTGAATGGCTCGAGGGGAAAATTAGATGTAACTACCATTATCATTGGTTGAGATCATCAATCTATTTCCTCGTTGGATTCCTTGAATGTTTACTCTAGAACATATGAGTATAACTCTTGTGCAAAGAATTATATTATTTTCTAGAAATATTATGATATGTAAATGTTATTAATCTAGAAGAAATTGTTAATTTGATAATATATAGAAATATCATTAGGGGAATTTTGAGGTCTAAAATGGACCTCCTAAGAAAAATGTACAACCAAGATAAACTTTATAAGAACCAATAGGGTTCAAGATGATGATGTCAACCATAAGGGATGATTCCCCATTTTTCAAGTAAAAAAGTAAAAAGATTAAAAAATAATAAAATAATAAAACTACTTTTTAACTCGTATTTTCAACGTATCTCCCTAAGGCTTTACTCAAATTTTGAGCGGGAGTACTTGGTGGATGAAAAATGTAATTCCTCATCCAAGGAATACCCATGTTGCATCTTTTTCATGGACCATGCTACACAAAAAATGAGAAATACATGAAAAAACGTGTTTGCAATCACATTTTTCATATATTTCTCATTTTTCATGTAGAAGGGCCCATCAGAGGTATTGAGCATGGGTACTCCTTGGATGAGGGATCAAATTATGCATTGAATGCGTGTTTCCGCTCGAAATTTGAGTAAACCCACAAGGAGATAAGTTGAAAATACGAGTTGAAAAAATAGTTTTTCCTTTTTTCCCTCTAAACTTTGACGATGTAATCTAATATTATTTTATTATTTCCACTATTATTTTATAATTTCCTTAGGAAGCCCATTTTAGACCTCAAAATTCCCCTAATGAGTGAAGGACTAGAAAGTGAATATATGCTCTTAATCAATATCGAAGGACTGTAAATAACTATAGGGAGATAGTACTCCATGTAAAATTTTTTATTATTCACGTTGATATAGAAAGGGGAAAAAACTAAATTGTGTTCATGTAAGAGAAAGCACTTTATAAATCTTTGATTCAACATTTTGTTCATGCACATGGAAAATTTTTGATGTGAAAATTATATGTAAGAACAACTTGGATAGTTTTGGGAAAAAAAAGGTTGAGTTAATATTAAACTTTTTTATATTTTACAGTATACAGAAAGTTAGTGATGGTCCATCGAACCGAAGTTCAAGAAATGGAACAATCGTTGCCCTATTATACAAGTAACAATTCCACTTGGTGGAGGTAGGTCCCAAACAAGAAAACTATGTCTTACCTGTCCTTGGACTAGAATACCTTTAGTACTTATTAAACAAAACAATGGATAAAAAATAACTTTAAAAAATTTGTAAGTGATATATAGATTCTATATATATTCCCTAACAATCGCTCAATATCCCACTTATAGTCCCAGGGCCTGAGTAGTATTTTTAACTATGCTGAACCCTCTTGGGCCAATGATTTGTTTAGGAAATAAAACACTACGTAATAAATAACAACTCATTAATTACAATACAACAAGTATTAACAAAAAAATTATGAGAAGAAAATGAAGAAAATAAACAACATTAATTTCTAAACTGGTTCCAAGCTAAGTGAGTAGAGACCCAAAATACCAATCATGCACAAAAAAACAACAATATCAAAAGACCAAGTTTATATAAACTCCAAAAGCCTCTTTAGAAAATAAAATCAGTGCAGAAATGGGTTTTTTGCTCCAAGTAGTCAAGCAGTGTACAACACTAAATATATACACTCGAAATAAATATAAAGTAAATAATTACTTTATAACTGAATGAAGTTGCGACAATATACATTTTAGCAAGTATAATTTAAAATACTGATGGGTTCCTCTGAAAGCCTAAGAACAATTCAAAAGTCACATCCCTCTAGAGGTTGAAATCATCTCAACAAAGAGGAGATTGTAGAGTGAGAGAGTTAGGAAAATGAACGCTTGCGAGAAATAAGGGGCTTGATTTATAAGTGACTGAAACCCATATCGCAAGACGAATGCTCAGAAATAATTGCACTTAGCATGAGCCTTGTATGTGGAAGGGAAAATCTTCGCCTATAGCAACAAATACTGAGAAGAGACTCAGTTCAACTGTGAAGGGAGGGAAATGACCACAAAAAAAGCTCGAATGTAAGCTAGGGTTGCAGGGTAATTTTACCTCAAGAACTCTTAATACTAATTCAAAAAAGTCTACAAAATATGTCATAGTAATTACTGAGAAAGAGATTGTGAATTAAATCCCTTCATACAAGTTGATGGTTATCCTAACATGTTTGAGACTATCATGGAGGTGAATTTGGTTAAGCGAAAGTACCGCCACTGGAGCATTGTCCCTCTCGTTGTGTGAAAAAACCATCTATGTTACTTAACAACTTGAGAAACTCCAAGGAAATAAGCATAGCAGAAATAACCCAAAAACTCAAGAGGATGAAATACTTATTGGTTGGAAGGCATAGCCTCTATCCTTCTACAAATCTAGCTAGAGTTTGTTGGATACTACTAAGATCTCTAATCGAGCAAGGCCTTTGAATGAGACCGAGATCAACTAGAGATTACAGGTTAGATACCCCAAAACTACCCAAAGAGATGTCAACCATAGATCAATGTTTGACTCAACGGTGGATTTCTAGCCACCTGCAGACTCCCTTAGCTACCACATGTCCATATAAGTCTCCAAAACTTATCCCTTGTGACAGGTTAAATGTATGCAACAATAAGGGAATTGTCATCATGAGAATTGTAAAAGTTAAGCACAACATTTCAGAAATAAACATCGTAATTATTGACCATAAGTCCAACCATTGAATCGTATCCATCGTGAACTGTTGATATCATTCTAGTGCATGAGATCCCTTGATCAGGCATCTCACCATTCCTAGGGAATGTCGACAGTTATATGCCATGAGAGTTTGAGAGTGTTCCAACCATTGAAGCGTATTGAACTGTTGATATCATTCTAGTGCATGAGATCTCTTGATCAGCCATCTCACCATTCCTAGGGAATGTCGACAGTTATATGCCATGAGAATTTGAGAGTGTTCCATATTTCATGGGGAATTCCTTGTGTCAAGAGTTTAGTGATTTTTCAAACAAATTGTAATACCAACTACGACCATGGTTGTAACCATCAAATCATTATGCCATATTATGGTTATATCACATACAAATGAAACAATATTTGCGTTAAGAATTTGTGAGAGAGATAATAAATAATTACCCACAGAAACAAATACAAAATAGTTAGCAACGATCATAAATCATAAAAACAATATACATAATGTTTACCCTAGGAAAATCTCAACTCTAGGGAAAAACCCAGCCTAATGGAATTCCATTAGCCTTGGTCAAAATCATGGCTGAACTGGCCATGTTATCCTTCACCACTCACCTCCATGGCTTTCATTTACAATAAAGGCTACATTACATGAAATACCATCGGCATAAATCCATGGGTAAAAAATACCATGTGCCCCAAAACCATCACTCTTTAACCTGGTCAAGATTATGTGTCCTCTTGCACTGTCAGAATCCTCAATGGGATTCCCTTTGGCTTATGCTATCACAAGAGCCATGAACTCACTCATGTTGTCAAGTCCACGCACTCAACTCCTCACCCAACATGCACTCGTCTTCCTCAACGATCTAGCTTTAAATGTATATCACCATGTAGTACAAACACAACTTGAAAACTTACTGCTTCCTTTGATGCTTTAGATCAAGCATGTCACTTTATTGGTCTGTTACCATATCTCTCCATCCACTAGGCCATATAACCCTTCAACTTTGAAGGGTCCCTTTAAAACCAAAATGGTTCTCATACCAATTTTTAAAAATTTACTCGAGAGATAAATACACAATAAATACACAAAACCATATACCCCAAAACCATCACCATTTAACTTGATTAACCTTAACGCAAAACCAAAATCAATTTTACCTAACATTTCATTATTATGCCTTTTATGATACTTTTAAAATTGTCATAAAAACCATACTAACTAATACTATATAAACTGCCACATTAAACATGTATTATGTTATCATTTATTATAAGGGTATGTTACATCAAGCATACGACTTGATGACAACGACATATGGCTTTGAAAATGAGAAACACAATATAATTTAAAACTTAATCTAACACTTTGGAAGGTTAATAATTTTATTAAATTATTGTTAATTATATATTATATCAATTTATAATTTTATAATAATATTTTATTATATTAAATAAAATCAAAATATTAAAAAAATCATTGAAATGTTTTTGAGAAGCATAAAAATATAAATTTAGAATTTTAATGAAAAATAAAAAATAAGAAATATTCTTGTTTATTTTATTTTTTGAATAAAATATTATATCAATACAAAACAATAAAGGTATTTATATATTTTTAAACTAAAATTTTAAAGTCAAGGAAATAAATTTTAATTTGGATAAATAGAAAAAGTAATAATATGATTTATTTTAGGTATTGATTTTTTTTAGATTTTTTTTTTATGAAATTTGTAAATTTATTAATGTTTTAGATATTAAACAATTGATGATGACGATGATGGTTAATGTCTGTTGAGACCAAATTTGGGTCTATTGGACCTAAAGAAAATAATTATTTAGTTTTATATAAGATTTTATTCCTATGCTCAAAAAGCTTGGAGAGAAACCTCCACGAGATCACTATAATTTTGACATCGTAAAAGGCTAGGAAGGTCAGTATTGCAACAAAGATTATGAAACTAAGATCTAATGTGGTTGTATGCAGGTCACTCTAAGTGGAAGTGATTTTTATCCTCGATGATCATGTTCTCACAAAGATGTTAGATCCTTTCCAGCCATGGTGTTTTTGAAACTGTCCAATGACCCCTTTCACTATGGAGCTCATGAGAGTTCATTCTACTCTTGGCTATATTAATTTTCTTCTTTGATCTAGTTAAAACAAAGAGATACTTTTGATCTTCTTGGGTGGAGTTGATGACCTCCTTATAATATCTTATTTTTCTTTTAGCTGCTAAATCTTGCTCACACCACATTTTTTCTTTGAACATAAAAGTAACAATATTTTTAATGTTATTAGTGTTTTGCAATGCAACATTCTCGTCGATCTCCCAATGGTTTAACCAGATTATAAAAAGTAAAATATTCATATTATAAATTATGTATTTTAACAATTATTACAAAGTAAGAAGTTTTTTCTTTAAAACCTATAAAGTTTGAGTTAAATATCTTGTAAAAGGTCAAATAAAGACATAAAAAATGATCAAATATAAAATGCACTTAGAGTTAAAGTGTGTATATATATATATATATAATATAATTTTACAAATTATTATTATGCTTATTATTAATTTAATTTAAAATATATTTTTTACAATTATAAATAAAATTTATAAGTATATTTAATATTTTAGATATCACGCCTATACAAAGTAAAACATTGATATTTTAAATGATATATTTTAACATTTCTTACAAAGTAAAAGTTTTCTCTTTGAAACATGTAGAGTTTGGGTTAAATGTTTTGTATAAGGGAAGCTACAAACATAAAAAACGATCAAATATAGATTTAAAAACATAGAAAAATGTGTCCCGTTTGTTTTCACATTTGCAAGTTGTATTATTCTATAATGAAGAATGTAAACGTGAATTCAAAACATTATTGTTCTTATTTTTCGACATTGCTCACTTTGAAATAAAAGTGAAGGTTAGCTACAAAATCTAGATTCCAAGGAATGCTTTGTTTAAGCACATGACTTGATTACAATGATGCATGGTTTTCAAAAAAAGAAAAGAAAAACATAATCTAAAATTTAATCTAATACCTTGCAACTATATATATATATATGTCAACTTGTCTGTGATCTTTTAGGCATGATTTGTGGTTTGAGGAGCCGCGTCCTAGGGACATCTAATTCATCAAAATCACCCGGGGATCACACTCAACTTGGGTCACACCAGCCCTAAGCTAACTGGATAATTTTAGCATGTCTCCTCCCCCTAGCACATGTCACAACCAACCCCCGTGAAGTTTGCTCCTGGGTCATCTTGCTAAGGAGGCCCATCCTCAACTAGTTATGCTAGTGGGACTTGACATAAGTGTGTGTGTGTCTATATATATATATATATATATATATAACTCAATTCTTATAAAGATTTAAAATTTTATTTTGAGATTTTTTATGAAATTCGTAAGCCTATTAATGTTTTAGATATTAAACATTCATACAAAGTAAAATATCCATATTTTAAATGATATATTTTAAAATGTTTTAGAAAGTAATAGTTGTTTCCTCTAAGATATTCAGATTTTGATTGATATATTTTAAAATTTATTACAGAGTAAAATTTTTTTTCTCTGAAACATATAGAATTTTCGTTAAATGTTTTCTAGAAGCTAAGCTAAGGAAACAAAAAATGATCATATATAAGATGCAAAGATATTGAGTATATATAGATATAGTGTAACACCCTTAGTCATTGTAAATATCTATTAAGTTGTATTTATTTTTATTATTTGAAGATTTAAGAACATATAGGCTAAGTAGAAATCCTAATGGGAATTCTAATCATTAAATATGATTTTTATTTTATCTTAGGACAAGGTAAAATCTAAAGGAATCTTAGAATTCATTGCGTGAGTGAAAATTGTTTTACGAGAAGGTTAGAAGTCAGTTACCTAGAAATCCTAATGGGAATTTTGATCATTAAATTAAATTTTTATTTTATCTTAGGACAAGTTAAAATATAAAGGAATCTTGGAATTCCCTGTAAAGAATGTGAGTGAAATTTTTTTTACCAGAAAGTTAGAAGTCAATTACTTTATAAAATATTATCTCAAAAGGAACAAAGCCAAGGAAGGCAAGAGAGAAAGCTTGAGGCATCTGGTAATAAGAGAGAAGGAACTAAGAACCTACACATGGCATTGTGAGGTGAGGCGGGATACGGCCAATGAGGTATTCTTGAGCTGGATAGAGGGCCAACAAAAGCCTCATATTTTCTATGACTACATGAGTTTTGGGTTGGACTTTGGGGGTCCAGTTGCCTAGGAACTGCCCTATTGGGTGATTAATAAATAGTTGCTTTGGTACTAAAGAAGCACGAGGGAGAGAAGCATACGCAATTGTTTTCTTGTGGTTGGGTGGTTATGGTCATTCCACTAGATTTTCAGATAACCTACTACCAAGAATAAGTATTATGTACTTGCATGGTGAAAATATTTTGGTGATTACTATTCTTGTTTCAGATAAAGAAAGTGAATGATATAGATCCAAGTTTTTGTTGGTAAATGTATCGTTGTTGCTTCTTAAAAATAAAACATAAGCTCCGACATTAGATTTTTTGTCACTGGCTGTGTATTATAAATAAATTGAGAAGAAGGTAATTATAGAAATGGTTCGTTTAGTAATTTTCTTTACAAATATGCGACAGGAAAAGAAAACCTTGAGTATTATTTTCTTTCTTTGAACTCGAAGTAGTGTAAAATAGATTAGTAAAGACATTGTTTGATACCCTTTCAGGACATATTCTTCTCTCGGTGAAGTAGAAATAGGACTCAGCAAAACCAATAAAAGGAAAAGGTTTTTATTTCCATTTGAAACCCACCATGGAATAATGAGAAAGCAATGAACCTTGGTCATGGTCGGCTTAGCACCCTCGCCTGGTTAGATGTAACCATCCACCTGGGTGTAGTCCCAACTAGACAAGTAGAAATAATAAATATGTAACCTTGTAATTATGTGTAACCACAATACATACTTACTACATGAAAAATAAATAGTTGAAACCTTTATAACTAATCCAATCATGATTACAGACTAACTTAAAAAACATTATTTTAAACTCTAAAAAATAACTCATAAAGAAGAATTTCATAAAATACATAAAGAGGCAAGATATGAAGACAAATATCAAGTTCAGTTAAACATGGAAGTAAATCTCTAAATTTCAGCAAAGAAAGAAAATTATTTATGTTCCATAAATATTATATTAACCACAAAACCCTCAGAAGTTAATGGGTATAACATATTACAATAAATACCATTATAAGAGTGAAGTCTGAGTGGTCATTGCCACAAAATACGAACAATTTGTCAACGATTAAAACCTATAGTACGAAATTAGTGTAGCATATGAATTACAAAACAAAATGTTAACATGAACTAACCCCGAACCTTATAGGCTACACCCACAAGTACCCATAAGAACCATAGCATAGGGAAAAATAAATTCAAAATGAACTCTTTCAGTAGAAGAAAATAAACCTGCAACCCTTCTAGAAAAAGGAAACTATAGATAAGAACAAAGATCGAAGATATGCACTTATGAAGTAAAAAAAATTGGGTAAGGCCATATTCAGAACAACCATGCGAAAGAGAAAAGAGGCAAATCTACCTGCATGAAAATTAGGATATAAACATAGTGAGGGTTATGCCAAGCCATATCAAAGTTCATAGAATGGATAAGAATATTAGTGCAGAAACCAAGCCCTTCGATTCGTACCTGATACTCTCTTAGTAGAAAATTGGAAAGTTGAGTCCTGGACCAACCTGGAAGTCAGATTAGAAACCATACCATTAGCCCCAACACCATAGTGAAATAAATGCAGTGGAAAGCAGTGAAAACTATTACTTGTGAGCATGGTAGATGCTACCAATCCTGTGACCTAGGGCATATTGGTTAATCGATCCCTCATTCAAGCAACAAATATAATGTCACCAAACATATAGACCAATGCTGCTACAAACCACAAAGAAACAAATGGAAATTATTAAAACCAATTCATTGTAACTCGCCTAAGGATAAGTTGGGTAAAGAATGAGGTGTAGATAGAAACATTGTAGAGGTATCCCATTGAGGTCAGTGAGATGCAAATGACTCGAATAGTCCAGGGGAAAATCTGACAGTTTCACCTTAATTCGCCCAAAACATCCTCAGTCGTCAGATTGAAACCCTAGCCGATCAAGAGTTGATTCTTTTCCAGTTAGACAAACCTCTGGGTTTGAGAGAATTCAAGGGTGAATGCACCTTAAACCTAGCACCTCCCCCAATACATCAATCTTGACATGATGGAGTCACAATAAAAGTAAAAAACTCCTCAAATCATTACATTATGAAACCAGGATTTGCATTATAGATGTAAATGTAATATTGATGAACATTGAAGGCGCAATAAATAAGTTAATAATATGAGCACCTGGATATATAAAACATGTGAAACCATACTATTTTAGGAACAACTAGGAGGTATCATTTCATATGCTTCTGGAGAGACCTTACATTAAGGGAATTTTGAGGTCTAAAATGGGCCTCCTAAGAAAAACGTACGACCAAAATAAACTTTATAAGAACCAATAATATTCAAGATGAAGATGTCAACCATGGGGGATGATTCACCATTTTTGGAGAAAAAATAAAATTATTAAAAAATAATAAAATAATAAAACTATTTTTTCAACATGTATTTTCAACTTATCTCCCTATGGTTTTACTCAAATTTCAAGAGGGAGTACTGGTTGGATGTAAAATTTAATTCCTCATCCAAAGAGTATCCATGTTGCATAATTTTAATGGACCCTGCTACATGAAAAATGAGAAATACATGAAAAACGTGTTTGCAAGCACGTTTTTCATGTATTTCTCATTTTTCGTGTAGTAGGTTTCATCGAAAGCATGAAACATAGGTACTCCTTAGATGAGGAATCAAATTTTTCATCCAACGAGTTTTTTCGCTTGAAATTTGAGCAAACCCATAGTGAGATAAGTTGAAAAGAGGAGTTGAATTTTTTTTGTTTTTGTTTTTTTCCTCTAAAATTTGATGATGTAATAATCTTTATTTTATTATTTCCACTATTATTTTATAATTTCCTTAGGAGGCCCATTTTAGACCTTAAAATTTCCCTAATGGACCCTGTTGACGATGTTGGACCCACCAACATGTCAAGGGGATCACCCTGGTAAGAAGTCCCAACTAGACCTCAGACCATTTGGAGTAGGATTCCCAACAGTGGCTAGTAATATAGTGCCTTGTCCACCGTAGCGCGTAGAGGAAAGTATGATAGCGTTGGTTACAACAAAGCGTGTGACCTTGCAGCGAGTCAAGTGAGATGCATGGGTATTCTAACACACAGACGGGGAAAGAAAGTGTACCCCGTAGAAGCTTGCAATAGTACATAGCCATAAACACGAACAAAATGACATCACAGGATGAAAGCAGAATAGTCCACAAACCAAAGTGACAGGGTAATCCAACAACATGTCTCCAACAAGATTCACACAAATGAATACAAAATAGTTCATACACAAATTTGTAAGTTAGATAACATACATTGCTAAAGCAACCAGAATAGTCCAACTACAATAACAACATATGCATGAAAGCGTGGTGGCTCAGTTTTATTATGAATGGAAAGTTCCATCCATACATACACCATTGATAGCCACTAGCCCCAATGGTGGAACATTATAGTCAACACATGATTCGGATCTTGGGCGAGGCCCCAAGATCTAAAAAATTGAAATGGATCTTGGGGGAAGGCCCCCAAGATCTAAAAAATTGCAATGCCAGAAAGAAATGAGATAAAACATAGTAAATAAAACCACAAAGAAATTTTTTATTGAAAAGGAGAATAATTGTAAAAGCTACATTGTGGTAGATAAACTGTCCTTTTACACAATGCGACTTGCTACTTATAGAATTTTTTAGTTACAATAGCACGGGTCAATTCCATGAGTCAATTAATACCATGGTTGGATGCCACAATGCCATGGGAAAATAGCATGGGTGAATGAATACCATGGGTGGATGTCACTTACAATACCATGGGTGGATGCCACTTACAATACCATGGGTAAATTCCATTGGTGGATGAATAACATGGTTCGATGAATACCATGGGTTGATGCCATTTTCCTTTCAAATCATTCCTTCCTCCTTAGGAAGCAATGGTCCCCATTGCATGAAGTTCCCTTCTGTGAAGCCTTTGTTGAATATGAAGAGCCACTGAAGAAAAGGGTTTTATGTGGTTAACCCACAACCATAATGAATGAGGATCCGAGGATAGAGATACCCTATAATGCTTGTGACCAACTATGATACTGACAGTGTGCAACCTAGCAAATGGACTTTGATGCAGTGTGGGTTTATGGATGACCCATAAGCATGATGAACGAAGATCCAAGGATAGAGATACTTTATAATGCTTGTGACCAACTATGATAATGACAGTGTGCAACCTAGAAAATCGACTTCAATTGAGTGTGGGTTTGTGGATGACCCATAACCATGAAAAATGAAGATTCGAGGATAGAGATACCCTGTAATGCTTGTGACCAACTGTGATACTAACAGTATGCGGCCTACCAAATGGACTTCGACGACAAGGATTTTGTGCAGTTGATCCATAACCGTGATGTTGGTTATTGATGAGATAGTAGGTGCCTACATAGCCTCGGGTGGGAGGGTACGTCTCTAAAGAACCCAAGCCGAATGCTGCTATGTTGAAACTGATGAATGTGAATTAGGTGCCTACTAAAGCGGCGTGGGAGGGCATGCCTCCAAAGGGAACCTACTCGGAATGTTGCTTCAAAATTAAAATGGACATAACTCAATCAATATAACTCAGAATATTTATTATAACCTATTTTTGGAAACATAAGGGCCATTTTTCATCTTCCCATGTGTTCGAAATTGTGCTAGAAATCCTTATCTAGATACTCTAGAATCTCAGATTCTCATTTCAACTTTTTCGCCATCACAAAAGTTATGAAAAAATAGATGATTTTAAATCAACGATATCTCCCACATCCAAACTCCAATTCAACCCATTATTTAATTAAATTGAGCAATTTTTTAAGAGGAGCTTAGATCTACAATCACTTTTCTGAAATTCTGCACCAAAATTGCATAAAAATATAGGAGATCCACTATCCACGAATTTTCATCAGAAACATTTCTACAACATAGCTGATTTTAAATTAGCAATACCTCCCTCATTCGAACTCTGATTTGGCTTAATTTTTTTTGGAATTTGCGTATTTTTCGCAAGGAATCCAGATATGTTATTTGTTTTTGTAAATTTTGCACCAAAAATTTCAGATCTGATCTGCAAATCGCTGCCCAAAAACATTCCTGCAAAAAAATGAAAAAATAAAAATTCTTCTCACTTGGCCCAATAAAATGCTCCGTGGATGACGTAGCACATGGCTAAAGTTTGTTGAATATTTCTACAAATTTTGAAACTAAAATATGAATCAAACTCTCATTCCCATGGAATATTAACCTGCTGTGATACCACTGATCTAGATCTTGGGCGGAGGCCCCCAAGATCTAAAAAATTGAAATGGATCTTGGGGGGAGGCCCCCAAGTTTTGAAAAATTGCAATGCTATAACGAAAATGAGATAACACACAGTAAATAAAACAAAAAAAAAAACATTTTATTAAAAAGGAGAATAACTGTAAAAGCTACATTGTGGCTGACAAACTGTCCTTTTATGTTACTTATAGTATTTTCCAGTTACAATACCAGGTGTCAATTCCATGAGTGAATGTATACGATGGATGGATGTCACTTACAATACCATGGGTGGATGCCACTTACAATACCATGGGTGAATTCCATGGGTGGATGAATAACATGGGTGGATGAATACCATGGGTGGATGCCATTTTCCATTCAGATCAACACCGCCCGCTCCTCCAAATATATGTACTCACTCTAAGTTGTGGAGAAGCCATGGCTCATCACAATACTCTCCAAGCTTTCTCTAAGCAATGCCTAGCCAAAATATTGGCTCCCAAAAGCCTATTCTATGAGTTATGAGGTTCTATTTATAAGAAAGGGCGGGGTGACTCTTGACATTCCCTTTGTGACTCTTAGACTACCCCCGTGATTCTTCAAATTCTTTATAAGTAACTCTTTACATCACATTGTGACTATTCACATTCCACTAATGGAACTTGGAATTTCACTTACAACATATTTACAAATAATATACATTTACACATGTACCCATGTGAGAAGGAATAGGCTAGAGGAAACCTAACAATACACAACATTATGACTCTGAAGACTGGGGCAATATAAATTCGTTAACATCCACTTGATGGTTCTTGGTCACATACTGATGCCAAGCTTGGTACTATGCTATGATGTCCCCAAACTGGTGATGGTGTCTTCCTAATAGTGGACTCTTTCCTCCATAACATCTGGGTATATGGTGTTGGGACCTATTTCCAACTTGTCCTAAAGCATGTACAACATCATGTAGACCATGATAGGACCACCAATGTGTTTATGCATGTTTGGTGTGCTCAACTTCAAGTCATCCCCCATGGACTCTCACCTTAGCTACACCATGTACCTGTCGACAACTAACTGAACTTGGTTCTTGTGTTGAGATTTGGTTAGGGAACCTACATCTGTTAATTGTCTTCCTCAGCTGCTATCTTTTCTGGCTCATCAACCTTTATTGTCGTTGTTTTCTATGTCATTGCGGCTTTCCTTTGTTCATCTTCCTTTTTCTTCTTCTCTTTTCCTGTTCCTTCCTTCTCATCTCCTATTCTTCCTTCCATTCTTGTTCTTCTTGTTGTGATCTCAGTTCTGCTACCTGTAAGCTGTTCTCTTCTCCCTTCCTCTAATCTACTTTCTTTGTCCTTTGCTTCCATTTTCTTTTATTGCCAAAGCTTCTTGTATGAATATTGAATTTTCTTTCACTCTGCAACTTTGTTCTCCCTTTATTATGTTAGTGATTGACTCTTTCTATGATATTATACTAATTTTTTTCCTTTCATCGCTGTTGTTGGTCTTGCTCCCATGTTAGTGTCTTTTTTGTAAACACTTGGGCATCTGCATATATGGGCAAGCAAATTGGTACTTTATCAACTTCTTCCCCAATACTGCTTTCAGTGGAATCTCATGAAGCAGCTATCTTTAGTTCCATGGTACAATAACTACTAGAGAAAATTGCTTCATGGGTGTGGCACCTGTGGGACAAAAAGGACACTCATCACAAGGAAACATTAGCTCTTACAAATCTAACTTCACAACATGATCAAGCAGAAACTAGCAAATCTGCTAAGAGGAATTGCCCAATTTTGACTAATAAGGGGTGAATGATTGACTGTGGAAATGGCGCACTATTTAGTCCCAACAGTTAGTGTGGAAGCTTGATGACTGGACCTACGCAATGCATAGTTAAGTTTGGGTGAGGGCCTAGGAAAGAGTGCGCATTGTGACGTCTTAGTGACAAAGCTGGGAGATTGGCTCCTCGAAAATCATAGTGCACATTTGGATCCAGCCCATGACAAGCTCTGTGTAATTCTAGAAGCCAAGGCAAAGGCCTTGAGCTCCCAGATTATGCAATGCATGTAGTGAAGTGTGAGATCTGGGAAGGGGGAGCCTAGAATTGTCCATGGGGAGTGTGAAAAAAATAAGATTTGAAGGATGATGTAAGGATAAGTGTACATATGACTAAGTGTATATGTATGCATGTGAAACAAGTGCAATAATATGTTAAACTGAAGGAACATGCAACATTTAACGCGAGTCACCGCAATGGCAACCAATGGTGCTGAAAATGGGAAAAATCATGCGACACTTGAGAAAGGCAATTTATAACTTGAAACAACACTTATACAAGCTAAAACAAGTTAAAACATTAGAAATCATTCAACAAAATTACTGAAAGAATACTGTCACAAGTTAAATGAACAAAAGTGATAGAAAAAATAAGAAAATGCTATAAAATCAAGACTCACCTCGAAACGCGATGACAATGCTTGGAAGGCTCCTTGATCTCCTAGGGAAGCTATATCAAGATGATCAAATGTATAAGTGAGCTCTAGAGGCGTACATTACTTATATTTGAGAAAAATGGAGTTCATGATGCATATGCTTTAGATGAAGGACAACAATGACATTTGGAAAAAAATTCTAAAGATGACAATGTGTCACCTTCACGAAACTAATAATTAATCCCTACTTCCTAGGGATTATTTTCCTCTTATCTTCTTGATTTTTTGGGAAAACCTTGATGCACTACAGGGAAATATTACATAGTTTTAGGAAGGATCGAGCAACTCTCTAGTTCATGCATTTAGCAGTTTCTGAGCACAGTAGGTTCTACGCAATTTCTAGGTTGAGTGGGTCTCGACTACCTCTGAGGCTCCATGTAATTTCCCAGTTGAAGGGAGGCTATTAGTTAGCTCTACATAATTCTAGAACTGAGGGCTCACTGTCAGCTTCCACTACGTAATTCTCAAGAGCAAGGTTGGTTGCCCTCAAGGATTGTGTAGTTCACTAAGGCAAGCTTGGAACCGGGGTGAAGCCAAGTGAAAAGATCCGCTTATGGGTTAGACAATAATTAAGGAAGAAAACACAAGCCAATATGAAAGAGATAAAGCTTAATCGAAGCACATGTACCTGGGTTAGTGCAAGATAAGCTTCTGTGTTTTTAGGAGGGAGGCTAAAAAACAAAGCATAGGAAAAAATTTGGAGAGTGGTTGTAGCTTCTATGAAATTTGCGACACATTGGTATAACTCCATCTCTTTGTATGAACCTTGTCTTATCAAAAGAGAGCCTAACCCTTCCAGAAGTATTGTTTGATTCTTCGATCATCATGGCTTATTCACTAGCTTCAGTTAAAGAGTAGTCCCTACATTCTCTTGATTAATCATCACATATACCAAACTAAGTCAACTAAGTTGTTTCGATTGGGGATGAGGGGTATACTAATGCATGAGTAATATAGACTTTCAGAGCTTAAGTTCCATCTCTGGTGTTGCTCCACTGCGAACAGGCCTAGACAGTACCCCGATGGAGACTTTTTAGGAACACAAGGATCACTCCACTGCCAGTTAGCCTAGACTGTACTTCGACGAAGTTACTTACTTCACCTCTCTGCGCAGGAAGATGTTCTCTTCTTTCACCTTTATTTTATTTTTTCATTTTCAATTTTTCAAAGAACTGTGCGTAGGTACTTATTTATTTCATGAGGCAAAAGAGGGATCCCGGCTTTTTGAGAGCATAACAGGTTTTCCCTTCAAACAAGGATTTTATATATACCACTGACATACTTGTTAAGATTCCCCCCCTCACCTTACTCTACTTGATTGAGTTGACAAGTGGTGACCAAAAATAGAAAACCAATTAGAGTAGGTAGTACTAGTTAAAAGTCAAGCATTGTTACTTTACCAAGACTCACGAAAGGAACGTATTTTCAATCAGGGTATCATCGACTGGAAGAAACACAATATCTACATAAGGAGATGGAATAAAATATAACCAAATGATGATAGTCTTACAAGTCCTCATGTATTCGACCCATCTTGTCTCAAGAAGGCAAAAATGGTTTCATTGGAAGAGAATCGTATCGGTACATAAACAAAAAAACAAGCAAAGGAAAGCAGTAAAATGAAAGAAAATAAAAGTAAGAAAAATCCAAAATAAGAAAGAAAAAGAAAACAAGAAAGAAAACACTAATCTTACTCCTAATATAAATAGTGCATTGGGCTACTCACATGAAGTGATATTTTCAATGCAACCACCGATGCATTTGTTGGCCCATGTAAGTGAAGTCATGGTTGACAAGAAAGATATTTAGGTAAACCAACAAAAAATATAGATAAAAAAATGAAACCAACACGGTCAGAGTTTGAATGTGTCCACATAAAAGAAAAGATTAAAAGCACATTATAGGCACTTTTTATACGTGCCATGGTGTAGCATCACACTGTGTGCAGATGACAAACATATACACTCTTTCGATCTTGACAAACAAGAAAACATGCAGAAAGGATAACTTTCATTTCGTAACATGACTTGCTACGTATGACTCCTCCAATGCATCAACGATAGGATCGTGAGGTTCTGGTGGAGGATGTGAAAATTGTAGATCATATTGATTTTTTTGTGAAAAAAAGAGAGTGATGAGGAGCCGCGTGTGATTAAAAAGATTTCTGATTGGAAGTGGAACTAACCTCAAGATTGCGAGAACCTGACATAACCATCAACTTAGGATGAAGTTCCTTGATAGGTAGAGGGGTTTCCACTTCATCAAAAGATACACCGTCAAAGACCAGTGGCTTTGGAAGATCAACAGTAAGTGAATCAACATCATGATAAAATCAATGAGTAAAGAGATCATGATAGCCATGATCCGAAAATTTGATATGCGCATTGACATCCTCATGATCTGATGAATCATATAGAGGGGTTAATGAGAAACATATTTTTTCATCCTCTGAATTTCCAGAAAGAAAAGAGGATAGATTGGGTGGATTCAAAAAGAAAGATTTGTCCTCTCTGCAAAAAAATAATGGAATGGCAATCTGTGTCCCCTGTGAATGATCGGAAGTAGAAATATCCAGGAATGAATTTTCACAAGAAAAATCACAAATGGTAGGATCACAAAAGATGTCAAGATAGAGCGGATAAGGTGTGGACAGAAAGAGTTCATCTGTCACTATAGGTTATTCTTCAAGTTCCCACACATACTCATAAAAAATGACAATGCAGGTTGGCTTCTCAACATCAACTCCATCAATAACTTGATCCTCGTGAACATCAGATGTGGAGTACAAAATGGGGTGGGAGAAGGTGGGGTGGGAGGAGGTGATAGTTCAACAAATTTGTTCGCAACTTCTCCCACCTCATCCTATGGAGCTAGAGCTGTTTTATGAGAAAAGGATGGAGGGTCCCTCATCATAGTGACCTTGTCCATCGTAGATTTGGAAGTTCTAACACCGAGGTATGATGGGAGTGGCTTGAATGATTCTAGGTCTTATGCATTTTTAGTTACCTGAAGAAGATATTGAAATATTTCTTTGAGAAATTTCCAATCCATTTCATCTTTTGGGATTTGTAAAGCAATATGACAAAAGTGATCCCAAAATTGCGTAATAAATTCATTAGGTGCTTTCTGTAATTCCATAATTTTTTTATTAAGTTTTTTACAATCATAACGATAGAAAGCATTACCTAACTCTTTGATCATGTGATTAAAAGAGTGAATAGAGGCTGCGGGCAATGTGACACACCATTTTTTAATGCGCCATCCAAACATGTGAGTGAATAACCCACACGCAATGTCGTCTGAGGGGCCTTCATTCCTCGCACGGAAGCCTAAGAAGGCAACTCCATGTCTTAATAGGGGTATTCTGCCTTCACCATTGTATGTGATTCATGAAAAGTCATCGATGACATCCTGCAACACTTCAAAATCATGTGCATGAGAAATACATGTCGGAGTTGATATTGTAATGTAAGTCACGAATGATGTGCAAATATTCAAAATAAACTTTGAGGGATCAACTTGTCATTTGGCCCTCCTTCTAGCACCATAAATGTTGATGGTGTTGGACCCACAACCATGTCAAGGGGATCTCCATGGTAAGAAGTCTCAACTATACCTCAGACTATTTGGAGTAGGAGTCCCAACAATGGGTAGTAATGTAGTGACTTGACCGTAATAGCGTGCAGAGGTAAGTATCATAGCTTTGGTTAGAAGCAAGTGTGTGACCTTGTAGCGAGTCAAGTGAGATCCATGGGGGTTCTGACACATAAAGGGGGAAAGGAGGTATGCCCCTGAGAACTATGTAATAGTACGCAGCCTGAAAGGAACACATGAGAAGAATCACATCACAAGCTTGAAAGAAGAATAGCCCACAAACAAAAGTGACAAGATAATCCAACAACACATCTCCAACAAGATTCTACAATTGGATACAAAATAGTTCATACACAAATGTGTAAATTAAATAACATACATTACTAAAGAAACCAAAATAGTCCAACTACAATAACAACATATGCATGAAAACGTGTTGGATCAGTTATGTTATTAAGTGAAATTTCCATCCATACATACACCATTGAAAACCACTATCCCCAATAGTGGAACATTATAGTCGACATTGCTTTCTCCTCCAAAGAGATGTACTCGCTCTATGGTATGGAGAAGCCAAGGCTCATCACAATACTCTCCAAGCCTTCTCTAAGAAATTGCTAGCCAAATTTTTTTCTCCCAAAAGCTTGTTCTATGAGTTATGAGGTTCTATTTATAATAAAGGTTGGGGTGACTATTGAAAATCCCCTTTGTGACACTTCGACTACTCTCATGACTCTTCAACTTCTTTAAGAATAACTCTTTACACTACATGGTGGTTATTCACATTCGAATAATGACACTTGAATTTTCACTTACAACATATTTACAAATAATATAAAATTTCCACATGTACCCATGTGAGACAAAATAAGCTAGAGACAGCCTAAAAAGACACAAAATTATGACTCCGAAGGTTCGGACAAGACCAACTCGACAACCTCCACTTGATGATTATTGGTCACATACTCATGCCAAGGTTGGTACTATGCTATGATGTCCCCAAACTGCTTGATGGTCTCTTCCTCATAGTGAAGTCTTGCCTCCATAGCTTTTGGGTATATGGTCTTTGGAATTGTGTCTGAATCATCTTGAAGCATGTACATCATCCTGTATACCACAACAGGACCACCAACGTGCTTCTGCATGTTTGGTGTGATCAAGTTCAAGTCATCCATGGTGACCTCTCACCTTAGCTGCTCCATGTACCTGTTGACGTCTAATCGGACATGGTTCTTGTGCTTAGCTTTGGTGAGGAAACATGCATCTTTTCACTCTCTTCCTTAGTTGCTAGATTATTTGGTTCATCAACTTGTATTGGCACTTTTTACTATGTCATTGTGCGTTGCCTTTTTTCTTCTTCCTTTTTCTACTTCTTTTCCTGTTATTTCCTTCTCGTCTCTTGTTCTTCCTTCGATTCTTGCTATACTCGATACAATCTCAATTATTCTATATCCAACCTCTATTATTATCTCTTCCTCTACTCTGTTGTTTGTGTCTTCAGCTTCCTTTTACTTCTGGTATCAAAGCTGCTTGCATGAATATTGAATGCACTTTCACTCCACAACTTTGTTCTCCCTTTATTATGTTAGCAATTTCGTCTTTCCCTGATCTTAGACTAGATTGGTGCCTTCTGTCACTCTTGCTGGTATTTCTGCCATGTTAGTGTTGATTCCTTTTCTATAAATAATTGGGCATCTGCATATATTGGCAAGTAAATTAGCATTTTATCAACTATGTCCCCATACTTTAGGGGTCTCTATTGAAGCAACTCTCTTTAGTGCCATTATATAATGGCTGCTCGAGAAAAGTGCTTCATTATTGTGGTACTTGTGGGACATAAAGGACACTCATGGGAAGAAAACATTAGCTCTTACAAATACAACTTCACATCATGATCAATCAGCAACCAAGGAATCTAATGAGAGGAATTGCACAATTTTTACTGAGAGAGGTGACTGAATGATTGTGGGAACTACACACTGCATAGTCCCAACAATCAATGTGGAAGATTGACGACTTGAATTTTGCAATGTGCACTTCAGTCTGGGTGAGTGCATAGGAGATATTGCGCATTGTGAAGTCTCAGTGACCAATTTAGGAGAATGGCTCGTGGAACTATGTAGTACGCAGTTGGAGCCAACCCAAGATAGGATCTGCGTAATTCCAGAAGTAAAAGCAGAGTCCTTGATGTTGGCATTATGATATAGGTATGCTACAGGTGTTGTCCTTGATGGAAACTCACTCAGATGATAGATCATAGTACAGCTAGTAAATAACAAAGAATTAATGATCAGAGAGGTATACGTAGGTGTTCTATGACAAAGAAGCGTATACACGCAGGTTCACCATATACCAAGTTGCGTATACATACACACACACGTTTACAGAAGGAAAGGTGCGTACATGTTGGAAATCTAAGTCTTGGTCCGTGGTATTTGGTCCATGGTATTTTGGTACTGGTCCATGGTATTTGGTCCAAAGTGTTGACCCCAGGTATTGGGTCCAAGGTATTGGTTCTACGTGGTTTTGGACCATGGTATTGAGAGAGGCCTAAACCTATATAAGGAGAAGATCATTAGCCAAGATGAGCAAGGGTGCAAGGATTGAATATCTGATGAAGTGTGAGATCTAGTATGTTGGTTATGGGTTTGTGATGCTTTGCTTGATCTGAACCAAGGATGCACCTATGCGGTTGATGATGGATGATGGATCAGGATCATAAGGCTTATCATTATGTGGTTTGATCATGGATAGACTAGATTTGAATTATTGACGCATGTTTTATTGTATAAATGTTATGATCTGGTTATGACTGATGTTTGGAATAGTTGCAAAGTTATGAGTAAATATTTACAGATCTATACGTGGGTTGGCTTTGGTAAAAGAACGTATACACGCTGGTTTGGTTCATCATAGTAGCATATACATTATGAGATATGATATTTGAAGTTACAGTTTGATCTGGTTGTTGTTGCAGAGTTCTGTGTTCTGCTCTGTGTTCTGGTGACTGTGTTTTGTTGACGGGGTTTTAGTGATTTAGTATTGGGTGATTCAGAAATGAATGATGCAAGAGTAGTTGATGGTTGTATTACAATGGTGATTGATTTTGTGCTTCAATGTTGTTGATGGGTCTAGTATGAAAATTGGATGAAACGTGGCCTTCATATTATGGTGTTGTGATGAATCAAGAAGGTCGTAGCCTTCTGTAGGCCGGCGCCTACGTACTAGTAAATGGATTAGCTAGTACAAGAGCCAAGGGTTTGGAGCTCCCTTCCAGTAGTAGTTGGAGAATGAGAGAAGGTTGTAGCCTTCTGCAAGTGAGTGCTTGTGTACTGGAATGAGTCTGCGCCAGTACAAGATTGTAAACAAGTTTTTCTTATCTTAAAGAAAATAACAGTAGGTGGTTTTTGTCCCGCATTAGGTTTCCACCTTATATCATGTTGCTCATGTGTGCTTCTTATGTTTGATGATCTATTCTATTTTACTGCACTTATTTACTATTCATATGGTTAATGAAGTTCTGATGCACTGATTAAAGATCAACATATAATGGATTAACTGAATCATAAGTTTACTGAATATACGCTAGTTGCATTAAACATAGTTGTGTGTACACACGGGTTCCCTTAACTGAAGTAACGTATATGAATCTAAGTATGGAAATGAAAAGTTAGTGATTTGCTAATACTGATTCACCCCCCCCCCCCCCCCTCTCAGTATTATTTCCAACAATTGGTATCATAGCAGGTCCTTTGGAAGAAGCATGATCGCTTGAAGGAGATCCGTAGAACAATGGGAAAGAAAGCGCGTAAGAAGAAGAAGTCAACTCAAAGGAATAGTGACAGTTGGCCATTAGGTGGAAGCAAGTATTCAAATTCTAAATCACCTTAGATTGAAGATGAGCAAGCAAATGAAGCATCATATAATCTCCTAGATCAACAAGATCTATTTAACAAAAGGGAGAATGCCCTCAAAGAAGAAGTCATCAGCTTAAAATCTCAGCTGGAGTGTGCCTTCAAAGTACATCAAATGCTGTAGGAGCAGAATGAAGAACAAGAAAATGAGATTCTCAAACTAAGGCAACAAGTGGAAGATGGAAGAAAGTCTGAAGAAATCTTGAAGAAGCAATATCTGGAAAAGGAAGAACAAAATATCTTGAAAGGTAAATTAGAAGAAAAAGATAAACTATTATGATTTCAAGATAGTACTAATATTTTGGATGATATTATTAGTAGTCAAAGGTCGCCTGCTATCAAAACTGGCCTTGGTTTTTATGAACCTGTTGAAGGTGAATCTAGCTCACAAAGTGAGACAAGGAACTCTAATGCAAAATCTGAAATACTCAACAAGGGGATGAGAGGTCAAACCCATCAACAACCAAGGAAAGGAATTCTTCAAAGAAAATATTTTGCTCCTAACTATGGAAGTGATAGACGGTTATTTCCTCTGATGAGTAATGTTGAATGTTATGAATGTCATAATCTTGGACATGTTGCAGCAAGATGTAGAAGTAGAATGGTTCAAGGCCATCACACAGAAAGATCATCACATTCCAGGTACTTTAAGGGATATTGTTTTGCTTGCAATATGTTTGGTCACAAAGTCATTGACTGCTATAGGAGGTATATGAAACATGTAAGATGTTATGCATGTAACAAGCTTGGACACATAGCAAAGGAATGCAGGAGAAGATTTTGGGCACCATACCAAAAGGAGAAAACATCATCACAATTGAAGATATGGAAGAAAAAGGAAGTATAGCCAGAAAGATGTGGCATAGCAGAGTATACAGACATGACAAACTCAGAGGAAGTTGAAAATGTGGAACATCGATGTTTTGAATCTCATACACAGGTTTCATGAAGAGAAGTCGCATGTATACATGAGTTAGACGTTGCACAGTTGCGTATATGATGTTATGAAGAAAAGCAGTAGTATAGAAGTCTAATATGGTTTAGTCACTTATCTTCTCTGTTTAATGATGGCATGGCCCACGTTCAGGGGGAGCATATGCCTCAAATAATGCATTGTTGGCATTATGTTTAAAAGTCCTTGGTGATGATGCTTATGATACTTGATGTCACATTGTTGGTGTTCAGATTAGATTCATGGATGATCACTTAAGTAGCATATTGCAGGTTACAGGTTGCTAATGATTGCTGAGAGATGATTATGGCCTAGATCATATGGTGTATGACAGTTGTTGATGACTATCATGGTCTTGTTTAGGTCCTTGGTCTTTGTGAGTCATATGATGTATTTTGTTACCCCACTATGCATGGGATGGATGATGTAACGTTTCTTGTTTTTGAGTCATATATAAACATTTGGTATATCCCCACATGGTTGGGTGGATGAGTCAAAATGGTGTATCCCCACTTGGTTGGGAGATTGATGTATGTATGAATCTTTCGTGATAGGAAGGTCATTGGCGATGTATGTATAGAGTCATGTTATTCTTTTGCAGACCTTGCTTGTGGTCAAGGGGAGCATGGACGGGTTGGTACATCTTGGCATGTACAAAAGGGGAGTTCAATCACAGAATTCAAAATGTGCTCAGGGGGAGCATGAACAAATTGATACATCTTAGCATGTACAAAGGGGGATCTTAATCAGAGTATTCAACATGTACTCAGGGAGAGTATGGATAGAAGAATGTATACCAAGGGAGAGAATATCTTGGTCTACCCTTTGCCCTTGATGTCAAAGGGGGAGAGTGACTTGGTGTGGTTGTTTCCATCAAGTCCAAAGGAGGAGATTGTTGGCATTATGATACAGGTATGATACAAGTGTTGTCCTTGATGGAAACTCACTCAGATGACAGATCATAGTATAACTAGTAAATAGCAACGAATTAATGATCAGAGAGGTATACGCAGGTGTGCTGTGACAAAGAAGCGTATACACACGGGTTCACCATATACCAAGTCATGTATACATAAACACGCACGTTTATAGAAGGAAAGGTGCGTACATGTTGGGAATCTAAGTTTTGGTCCATGGTAGTTGGTCCATGGTATTTTGGTATTGGTCTATGGTATTTGGTTCGAAGTGTTGGCCCCAGCTATTAGGTCCAAGGTATTGGTTCTACGTGGTTTTGGACCATGGTATTGAGAATGGCCTAAACCTATATAAGGAGAAGATCATTAGGCCAAGATGAGCAAGGGTGCAAGGATTTAATATCTGACGACGTGTGAGATCTAATATGCTGGTTATGGGTTTGTGATGCTTTGCTTGATCTAAACCAAGGATGCACCTATGCAGTTGATGATGGATGATGGATTGGGATCATAAAGCTTATCATTATGTGGTTTGATCATGGATAGACTAGATCTGAATTATTGATACATGTTTTATTGTATAAATATAATGATCTAGGTATGACAGATGTTTGGAATAGCTACAAAGTTATGAGTAAATATTTGCAGATCTGTATGCAGGTTGGCTTTGGTAAAAGCACGTATACATGCTAGTTTGGTTCATCATAGTAGTGTATACATTGTGAGATATGATATTTGAAGTTGCAATTTGTTCTGGTTGTTGTTGCAGAGTTTTGTGTTCTGCTTTGTGTTCTGGTGACTGTCTTTTGTTGATAGGGTTTCAGTGATTCAGTATTGGGTGATTCAGAAATGAATGATGCAAGTGTAGTTGATGGTTGTATTGTTGTGGTGATTGATTTTGTGCTTCAATGTTGTTGATGGGTCCAGTATGAAAATTGGATGAAATGTGGCCTTCATATTATGGTGTTGTGATGAATCAAGAAGGTCGTAGCCTTCTGTAGGCCAGTGCAAATGTACTAGTAAATGGATCGGCTAGTACAAGAGCCAGGTGGTTAGAGCTCCCTTCCAGTAGTAGTTGGAGAACGAGAGAAGGTTGTAGCCTTCTGCAGGTGGGTGCCTACGTACTGGAATGAGTTTGCACCAGTACAAGATTGTAAACAGGTTTTTCTTATCTAAAAGAAAACAATAGTGGGTGGTTTTTGTCCCACATTGGGTTTCCACCTTATATCATGGTGTTCATGTGTGTTTCTTATGTGTGATGATCTCTTCTATTTTACTGCACCTATTTATTGTTCATATGGTTAATGAAGTTCTGATGCATTGATTAAAGATCAACATATAATGAATTAACTGAATCATAAGTTTACTGAATATACGCTAGTTGCATTAAACATAGTTGCGTGTACACGCGGGTTCCCTTAACTGAAGTAGCGTATATGAATCTAAGTATGGAAATGAAAAGTTAGTGATTTGCTAATACTAATTCACCCCCCCCTCTCAGTATTATTTCCAACACTTGATCTCCTAGATTGTGTAGTGAATGTGGTGAAGTGTCAGATCTAGGTAGGGGGAGCCCATATCTGTCCATGTGGATTGTGAAAACAAGAAGATATGAAGGATAATGTAAGGACAAGTGCAGATATGACTACTTCAAGATGTATCCATGTCAAACAAGTGTAGCAATCGATTAAACTTAAGGAACACGAAGCATGTGAAGGGAGTCGCCATAAGGGTGACTGTTGTGGCAGAAAATGGGAAAAATCATGTGACACTTGGGAAAGGAAATCTATAACTTGAAACAACACTTCTACAAGCTAAAACATGTTTAAATTCCATTGATCGTTCACCAAAACAAGTGAAACAACAGTCTCACAAGCTAAGGAAACAAAAAGCAACTGAAAAAGCAACAAAAGGCATTAAAAGAAAAACTCACCCTAGAAAGTAATGACAATCATCCAAAGGCTTTTTGATCTCCTAGGGAAATTAGATATTGATGATAGAATGTATAAGTGGGCTATAGAGGAATCCATTATATATATTTAAGAAAAATCGAGTTCATGACGCATATGCTTGAGATCAAGGACAACAATGACACTTGGAAGAAAATTCTAAAGATAAAAATGTGTCTCCTTTATGAAACTAATAATAGATCCCTACTTCCTCAGGATTATTTTCCTCTTAGCTTATTTCTTTTCAGGAAAACTACCATGCACTGCCTAGAATGATTGTGGAGTTCTGGGAAGGATCAGGCAATTCTCTGGTCCATGCACTGAGCAGTTTCTGAGCACAGTATATTCTGCGCAATTTCTGGGATGGTTAACTCTAGGCTTCCTCTGAGGCTCTGCACAATTTTCCAGCTAAAGGTAGGCTATCATCTAGCTCTACGCAATTATGGAACTAAAGGCTCACTAACAGTTTGAACTGTGCAATTCCTGAGAGAAAGGATAGTTACCCTCAAGGATTGCGCAGTTCACTAAAGCATGCTTGGAACCGAGTTGAAACCAAGTCAAGAGATCAGCTTGTGGGTTATACATTAAATCAAGGAAGAAAAAACAAGCCAAGATACAAAAGATAAATCTCAATGAAAGAACAAGTATCCGGGTCAGTGTGAGATAAGCTATCGTGTTTTAGGGAAGGAATCTCCAAAGCGAAGCATAGGAAAAATTTTGGAGGGTGGTTGTAGCCACTACAACAAAACCTTTATATAATTTGGAAGTGATTAGATACTTGTTTTTACTATGTAATATTTTTTTCCATATTTACTTATGGTGGATCTTACATGTGGTATTAGAGCCATGGTTTCAACAGTATGGTCTGTTTGGACAATTGAAGTGATAACAAGTGTGTTGATGTGCACAGAAGTGAGAAACAAGATTATGAGGGGATTTATAAGTTTACCCCCAATAAGGCCAACTATGGGATATAATACCATACAAATCATAGAGATTAAACCTAAAATGTGGGTGGAATTGTGCGAAGCATGTAAGAAGCTAACATTTATGATGTTGGAAATTGTTCAACAGCTAAAACATGAGATGGCTTATTTAAGAACCGATAATGAAAGATTAATGTGAGACCAAAAATGAATCATGAAGAGTATTTAAGATAGGAAAACCCATAGGAATTTTTTACTCAATCATCATAATGGAGATAGGGATGATGATCCTAGACAGATGAATGATAGTATTCCAAAAAGGAGTGATACACAAAGATATGAGGCAGATAAGGATGATAACAAAGAGGAATCTTGCAATTTTCTGATCAAAGGAAAACAAAGAAGTAGAAAATTGATTTGTAGGGGGAATTTAAAAAAATTAAACCCCCGACATTCAATGGGGAAGTGGGGGAAGCTCCAGAGGCATGGATTATTAATATGAATAAATACTTTCAAATTTATGAATATGATAATAACCTTAAAGCCACGCTAGCTATTTACCAGCTTCAAGGAAAATCCACCTTATGGTGGTGATAAGTGAAGAAAGTGTAACAGATTGAGGAGCGGGAGGTGAACTGGGACAAGTTCCATAAGATTTTTAAAAATAAATATATAAAGATATTGTTTTATGATGAAAAATACAAAGATTTTCATGACCTAAAATTGCGATAGTTAACTATGGATGAATTTGTGACCAAGTTTACATCCCTGCTAAGATATGTTTTGTATATACGTGAGGAAAATAGTAAACCTCAATGCTTTATTAGTAGCGTAAATGCATTCATGAAGGAGAGATTATAATTTGATAGATAATGGACGAGTCGATTTAGGGCACTCAAATTTGTTAGCAGCAAACAAGATAAGAAGCATAAGGTAGTAAGACTTGGCTGATTAAAAAGGGGTAGAAAAAATTTCAGAATGCCAAAAATACAAAGAGTGATAATTTTAAGGGTGCATATTAAGGCCAACAGAATAGACATTCTGGGAAAAATCAACATAGAATTAGATAAAAAACAAGTGCACAAAAACAAAAGAAACAAACAAGCGAGATCCTGGTCAATCATGAAAACCCCCCTTACAGTGTTGTGGCTATGGGGAACCCCATTACCATAAAATTCCTCCCCATGGTAATAGAACAGAATAAGTTTCCAACATACCGTGAGCTTCTACAGTCGGTGAAGTGGAAAGGAGCTTACCAAGGATCAATGCTCCTTTGGAATATGATCAGGTGGATTATCAGCCTACCATTATAGAGTTCAAAGGTTAATTATTTAAGCAGACTGTGTCTATTTTAGTATATCTGGGAGAAATTTTAAGTTGTGTCAGCCGTAAGCTAGTGGAAAATTTTCATTTGCAAATTCATAATTTTAAAAGTCGTGGGATGATACAATTAGCTACTAGAGAAAAGGGAAGGGTGACTCTTAAGGTACCAGGCTGTTTTGTTGAAATAGGAGGGCAATAGATTAAGGTTTATTTGAATATGTTTCCTCTGGGATCTTATGACACACTGATCGAGATGAATTGGTTAGAAGGGAATTGCTCCTTAGTGAATTTTAAATAAAATTCTATTAGTTTCCTTTCTGAAGATGGCTCTGGGGAATACATGTAGGAACTAAAAAAGCTAATAAAATTAGATCTTGTCATTGCCTCTTAATTAGGAAAATGTGTTAGGAAGGGTTGTTTGATATATGTTTTCTAGGTTGGGTATTTGAGTAATAAGGACAAGAAGACCTCCTTAGAAAAAATACCAGTCATCAAAGATTTTGTTGATGTGTTTCCTGAGAGGATACCACGACAATCCCCAAAGCGAGATATTGATTTCACAATAGAGTTAGTTCTTGGAGTAGTCCCAGTGTGAAATATTTCCTACTGTATGAATATACCTAAGCTAACAAATCTCAATATGAAATCACAAGAGTTGTTAGGAAAATAATACAAATGCCCAAGTGTATCATCCTATGGAGATCTCGCGTTGTTTGTAAGGAAAAAGGATGGCACTTTGAGACTTCCCATTTCTTATAAGCAGTTAAAGAAACTCACTATCAAAAATAAGTACTCGTTGCCTCGAATTGATTATTTATTTGATCAAGTCAAACGCACTAACGTCTTCTCTAAGATTTATTTACGATAAGGTTACCATCAAATTAGAGTAAGGGAAGAAGACATTTGTAAGCTAGTGTTAGAACCCATTATGGATATTACGAGTGCATTTTCTTACAATTTGGAATAACCAATGTGCTAGTGAAATTCATGACTTGGATGCATGGTATATTTTACCCATTTATGCATTAATTTGTCTTAATATTCATAGATGATATTCTCGTTTATTACATAAATCTAGAGGAACAAAAAGAAATCTACAGATAGTGCTACAAGTCTTAAGAGAACACCAATTATATGCTAAATTTAGTAAGTGTGATTTTTATGGGGACCAAATACAATAGTTAGGGCACGTCATTTCAGTACCGACTATAGCTTTCAACCTTGAAGAGATCAAAATCACTATGGAGTGGCCTGTACCCAAAAGCATAACATAAATATGACCTTTCATGGGTCTAGAAAGGTAGTATCATTGTTTTATTGAGGAATTTTTCCTAATTTCTTACCCTATTACTTACCTGCAAAAGAAAGGAAGGGATTTGAAGTTGACATCTGATTGTCCATGATGTTTTGAATAGTTGAAACAATTATTAAGCGTTTCCCACATGTTAAATATTGTTGCCCCAAACAAGGAATCTGTGGTCTGTGCAGATGTCTATAAAGAACGGATAAGGGGAATGTTAATGTAGGATGGGAAGGTGATAGATTACAAGTCTTGGAAGTTTAAGGAAAATGAGAAAAACCAATCTTCTTATGAATTGGAATTAATTTGTGTATTCCATGTGCTGAAAGTATGGAGACACTATATATTGGGCAAGACAGTTTTATTCATGATGAATCATAATAGTCTAACCAATTATTTTAAGTAGCCTAACATGAATGCACATCAAGAAAGATAGATGTATTTTCTTAGTGAATTTTAATTCAAAATCTAACTTCTAAAGGGAAAATAAAATAGTGGTAGAAAATTCATTAAGTAGGAGGGTGCACTGCATGTACGAACTTCAATATGACCAAATAGAATTTAATTTTTTTGAATAGATTAAAGAGGCTTCCCAAAAGGACCCAAAATATATTTTTATTTGGAAGCAAGCCCATCAGACCAATGGCCCTAGAAAATAGTCTGAATATAGTATTAATGAGGATAATTTTATAACTTTTGAAGGGAGAACATATGTCCCCAACTAGATTTTAGTTAAACTGTTGATTCTAGATAAATTTCACAAAAGTCCTTGCTTCCGACCCTAGCTATCAAAAAATATTTTCGACAATAAAGAAAGATTACTTTTGGTCCTGAATGAGAACATACACTATAGAATATTTGGAAAAATGTTTACAGTGTCAGCAAGTTAAAGTTGAAAACCAACGTCCCGCGGCCTTCTCTATCCACTACCCATTCCTGAGTGGAAATGGGAAGTCAATACAATCAATTTTTTAATAGGACTACCCAAATCTAAGAGACACAATGATTCATTCATGCTTGTGGTATACAAACTCACTAAAATAACTCATTTTATCCTAATACAGTTAACTTACAAGACTGTGTATATTGATGATATTTTCATGAATGAAGTGTTATATTTACATGGCATACTTAAGGTAGTTATTTTAGACATAAATGTAAAATTTATGTCTGTATTTTGGAAGGCTCTCTTCACTGGATTAGGAACCCAAGTACAGTTTAGGGCTAAATACCTTCTACAAATAGATGGGAAGACTAAATGTTTAAATCAAGTGTTGGAAGACATTTTAAGAATGTATGTTATATAACAACTCACCAAATGGGAAGAGTATTTACATTTGATTGAATTCACATATAACAATAGTTATCATGAATCATTAAAAATGAGCTCGTTTGAGGTGTTATATGGGACAAGGTGTATAGGAACACCTACCAACTCGAATAGCTTGGAGGATAGAATAATGTTTGGGTCAAAAATGCTAGCAGAAATGGAGTAAAATGTGAAGAAAGCCTGACAAAACTTAAAAGCTACCCAAGATAGAAAAATGTATTATGTTGACAAAAAGAGAACTTATAGCGAAATTAAATTTGGGGATCATGTATATGTACTTGTCAAACCAAATAAGAGTACTTTAAGATGGGGTGGTTGCGCAAAACTCACCCCCCAATTCTATGGCCCTTTGCAAATATTGGAAAGATTTGGAGCGGTGGCATACCAGTTGGCGCTACACAATCATATAAGAATTCATAATATATTCCATGTTTGATTATTGAAGCAATATGTATATGATCCTAGACATGTTATTCATTGGTAGGATATACACGTAAAATGTAAAATGAAAAATTAATTGTGATTGAATAATGTTTATCTGATGAATGGCATAAACTAATTGTAGAATATGGTTCAGTGACAGGTCGAACTAGATGGAGAATTTCTAGTAGAGCCTTAATGTATTCTTGACCAGAGAGAAATAATGTTACGGAGGTGATCCATAACCCATGTTAAACTATAGTGGAGGCACTTTGGCTTAGAATATACCACCTAGGAAGACAACATTCTTATGCATGAAGCTTATCCTGCCCTATTTAAAGAACAAAGTAACACATGGGGACGATGTTACACTCCAGGGGGAAGATGTAACACCCTTGGTCATTGTAAATATTTATTCAGTTACTTGTATTTATTTTTACCGTTTTAAGATTCAAGAACCTATAGGCTGAGTAGAAATCCTAACATGAATTTTGATAATTAAAGTTGATTTTTATTTTATCTTAGGAAAAGTTAAAATCTAAGGGAATCTTGGAATTTGCTGGAAAGAACCTCAGTGAAAATTATTTTACTGGACAGTTAACATCTAGTTAACTTGCTCTCTTTTGAGATAAAAGATTATATCAAAAGGAACATAGCCAAGGAATGTAAGAGAGAATGTTGGAGGGATCTAGGAACAAGGGAGAGGGAACTGATAACCTACATAAGGCATTTCCATGAGGTATTCTTGAGCTAGAAAAAGGGCGAGTGGAAGCCTCAGATTTCTACGGTGATATGAGTTTTGGAATGGACCTTGGGGGTTTACTTTCCTATGAAATTCCCTATTGGGTGATTGATAAATATTTGTTCTGGTACTAAATGAGAAAGGAGGAGAGAAGAAGACATAATTTTCATTCTCGTGGTTAGGTGGTTGTGGTCTTTCCAATGCATTACTAGATAACCTAATACTTCATATAAGTGTTATAGTGATTAAGTTCATGGTGAAAATATGTTAGTAATTATTGTTCTTGTTTCATATGAATAAAGTGAATGATATGGATATAAGTTTGTGTTGGTAAATGTATCGCTTTTTCTTCTTAAAAATAAAATGTAAACTCAATTTGATTTGTTGTTTCTGACTGTGTAATAAGAAATAAATTGAGAATAAGGTCATTATATAAATTGTTATTTTCCAAAATTTATTTACAAATATGTGTCTACAAAAGAAAACCCTAAATATTGTTTCTTTTCTTGGAACAAGAAGTAGTGTAAAATAGATTCTTGAAGGAACTATTCGATAACCTTTTAGGACTATATATTTTACTCTTGGTGAAGTAGAGATAGGACTCAACACAACCAATAAAAGGAAAAAGTTTCATTTACATTTGGAACTAGCCATGGAATAATGACAAAACAATCAACCTTGGTCGTGGTCGAGTAAGCACCCTGGCCAGGCCAGATGGAACCAACCACCTCGCTGTAGTATGGACCAGACACCAGGTGGAAATAATAACTATATAGCCTTGTAATTATGTGTAACTATAATACAAACTAAATACAAACTAAATAAATAATTTAAACCCTTGTAACTAATCCAATCATGATTATAGGCTAGTTTAAAAACATTATTTCGATCTCTAAAAAATAACCCATAAACAATTGCATAAAATACATAAACAAGTGAGATATGAAGATCAATTTAAAAGTTTAGTTTATCATTGAATTCAATCTCTAAAATTCCATTAAAGAATGTAAGTTGTTTATATTTCAAAAATATTATATTAAGTGCAAAACCCCGAGAAGTTAAGGACTATAACATACTACAAAAATATCACTATAAGTGCCAGGGTTGAGTGGTTGTTACCACAAAATATGAAAAATTAGTCAACTGTCAAACCCTATGGTCGGTAACCAATGTAGCTTATTAATTACAACATTATTCGTTAGTACGAGCTAACCCAGAACTCTATGGGTGATGCCCTTGAGAAACCATAAGAACCCTAACACTGAGAAAAATAAAATTTTGAAATGAAATCTTTGAGGACAAGAAACTAAAGGCACAAGATTTTTAGACAAAGCAAGCTCTAGATAAAGATAGAGATTCAGGATATGTACCTATGAAGTAAAAAAGGTGGGTGAGGCCATATTTGAAACAACCATCGTAGGAGCACGAATGACCAAGCAACAAAGACAAGATGTGAAACGACATGCAGGAAAAGTAGGAAGTAAACATATTTAGGGTTAGATGGAGCCATAACAGAGTTTGCAGGAAGGATAAGAAATTTAGTGTTGAAACCAAACTCTCTGATTCTTACCTGATACTCTCTTAGAAAAAAGTGGGAAATTTGACTCTTGGGCCAACCTGACAGTCAGGAATAATAGCTAGAACATTAACCCTAATACCAATTGTTGGAAATACTGAGGGGAGGGTGAATCAATATTTCTTTTCAATTGTTATTTTTTTTTACTAGTTAAAACATTTATATTCAAAACACAAGATGAACGACAAGAATAAATGCTTTTATTTATATAATCTTTGCAATAAAATAGATACTAAATATATATGGTTCCAATCTGTTGCCAAGCACCAACTTGGACTTTTGTGAGGCTCCAACCTCTAGAGTACCAACTCTGTTTTGTCAAGGCACCAACCTTGGACTTAGGAGCACCAACTCCCAGGACACCAATCCTTCCAGTTCTGAGGCACCGACCTCAAGGGCTCCAACCCTCTGCTGTCAAGGCACCAACCTTGGATATAGGAGCACCAACTCCAAGGACACCAATCCTTCGAACTTCTGAGGCACTAACCCCAAGGGCTCCAACCCAATCTTGTCAAGACATGTTTGATAGCAATGTTTTGCTCCCAAAACTCTTCTTTACTGAATTCTGTCTGTTTACAGCTTCACTGTAGTCTCCATGCTACAACATCAATGGCAACCAGTCTTCATATGAAGAAATCTTTACAACTCTTCATAATGTCCATACAGAGTCTACGAAATTTATCTCATGATGATATCAGATAGCCAACATGATCTCTGATAATGTATTCACATAGCTTTAGTGAGTCTATTATTAGATACACTAAGCTCTGCATAAGAACCAACTCTCTGTTTCAAGCCTCTATTCTACCAGTCATAGAAAATGCTTCAGGCGTGACTGCTTCTCACTGTTCTATGATTAATTCATATCAGGTCTAAGTCTTTCACAGGGTAACATAATCAACAAAGTTGCTCGTCCTTCGACTGCCTCCTGTCCTGCTAGACCTTCGTCTTCCTTATGTCCTGCTGGACGTTTGGCCCTTTTCTGTTCTGCTGGACCTACGGCTTGACCAGTTAGCCAACAACAACATCATACAAACAATTATCTATTTTCTTATCTTTGATACGCCCAACCTTTGGCTTCCCTTTCACTCGTTTGACCTTTTGGCTTCCCTCCTCTAGTCGCTTTAGCTTCCTCTGTGCTTGCCTGACCATCTATGCTCACTTGACACTTCAACTTCCCGATCCATGGCGTCTTCTGTCTATTCGAGTGTTCCAATACTCACAGGACACGTTCAGTAGGAAGAGAGGCCGATACAATAGTGTTGCATATTAAAAAATATCAGAGAGGCCCTTTTTATTTAATAGTATTCATACAATAGACTAAAGTCATTATTTGTTCATGGAAACCATATAAGAGAGGCTATATCCATATAGAGGTCCCACATGCCATGTCATCCTTTTATCGCAATCGTCGCTTTAATATGACATGGCCTTAAGCCTTTAAACCCGAGACCATACAATATACCAGAATACAAGGATGCACAGGAAATACATGGAAAACACCCTCCGAACTCATAAGGATGGACTTCAAATGCATTATGCCCACATCTATAACTTCATCGGGTCCACTCCACAACTTTTTTACAATCGGCAGATTTGCACACAATATGGCCAATTCCCCTTTTGCTGACGGGATAGATACGACATTCAATGAATTGTTTTTAATGAATCCATCGGGTCCATATGTATATATCGAAATTGGTGCTTTATAGTGTGGCAAGGCTTTACAATATATATGCGATATGCGATGAGTGCGATAATATATTAAATCATATTGCAATGGTGTAGTCGGGTCCGTGTTATTATCGCAATCACAGTTTTAACATGACAAGTGCTTTAAACGCTGCAATACATAATTCCCGATATGATGAACGTGATATACCATTAGGGTGCGATATAATAGGACCATCGGGTCTGCAATTGTATATGGCAATCGAGGGTTTCAGGGGTGATAGCCCTTCATGACTTGTGATATGAGAGTTCCGATAGGCAGATGCGATATAACAATACATCATATTGTAATGGTCCCGTGGGTATATAGATATATATATATTATATATATATATATATATATATATATATATATATATATATATATCGCAATCACATGTTTTAATGTGGCAAGGCTTAAAGCCAGAATACAAGGATACATATGAAATACACAGAAAACCTTATATCCGCGCTATTTCTATTATAATGTTTATATAATAGAAATACACAATAATCATGCGTAACTTACATTTTCCTCCTTTTTACAGCCTTTGCACATTTTTCTATGTTTTTCATTTTTGGATCAATTCTCCACCGTAGATCTTACCATCCCATCCGACGGTTGATATTACACCCAACCAATAAAGCTGCTCGGTGATCTTGCACAGTAGATCAAAATGCATTTGATCCAACGCTTCACAATGATATTGGGTGAGCTACATGCACAAAGTTTAATCACCCAATAAGGCGGTTTCCTCTCTCTTTCTCCTACCACGCGTCGGTCGATGAATGATATCAGGTGATCAGCCCTAAATACCACTTACAGCCTTGAGTCCGACTGAAAACCACTGCCACTGTTACAAACCCACCAGTTAACTATTGAACCTGGATACGATGTCATATTAAGGATTGTTGCTATAACCTGTTCGGGTCTGTGTTATTGTATCGCATATATATATATATATATATATATAGATATATATATATATTATATATACTCCTTCACTCTTTGTACTCCTCCATTATACTCTTGGCATATGCGATACTCCCGATAGTTCTTCCTTTAGCTTCTGATAGCTCTACTCCTCCGCTCTTACACTTACATGGCTTTCTTGTGGCTTCTGGTACCGCTCCACTACCTCTTCTCTACTTTGATAGCTCTGCTCTGTTATTCCTCCAATATCGCATGATATGGCTCCTCTGTTAGCTGCTCTTCCGCTAGCTTCTCCTCCTGATGTGTGTTCCTCTTCTGATTCTTAGTTCTTGCCTTTTTCCATTGTGTGTTCCTCTTTGCTTCTTTCGTTGAACTTCTTCCTCTGGCTTTTCTTTGGTTGCTCTTGTTTCTTCATGGATTTTCTTCTCCTTCTCCTTGGCCTCACATTATTGTTTACTCATCCAGAATATTTCCATATTGACATCAATGACAATCTAGGTCAACAATCTCCCTCTTTGTTATTGATGGCAATATTCTTCCTCTCTCCCCCTTTGACATCAATGGCAAAGGAGTGCTCAAGGACTCCCCCTGTCGAACTGCTACTCTTCTTCATGAATGGTAGATCTTCATGGGTTTGTTACTTCCCCTATCATAGTGCTCTTCTTTTTACTCAAGATAGAAGGATTGCTGCAACTAGCACATTATCCCCTCTTCATGTCTCAGACCTACTTTATCATGGCTTCAACAATGCTTAAAGATGCTCCACTTCAATGCTTTCAAACAGATTGCAAATAGCCACACACCAAGTGTCCAAGTCCAAGTTTTTATGCTTCAATCCATATTTTGTTGTCTTCACAATCATAATTAAGGGGCCTTCATAGTCCGATTAGAGTTCTTTTGTATTACTGTGCTTCTCCTTAAGTTACTGAGCTATATTCCACTACACAACTCTCTCCTTTCTATAGTCTTTTTGATGAGCCATCTTTTCCTTGTGTTCTTGTAAAGGTTTCTGCAAGTTATCTCCACTAGTTGATTTTTATATCCAATCTGTGATAGTTTTTCAAATTATTTTTGCTGATTTGCATCTTTTTGTAATGCTTCAGTTTTGGTTAGATGCTACCAACTGATCTTGCTTCATGCTCCATTTCAGATGTATCTGTTTGTTTGAAGATTGCCTCTATTTGTGTCCATAATTTACCTGTTCTCACATCAAATCCCTGAGTCGAAACATTTAACATCTGTAATATCAACAACATAGTTATTTGCCATATTTCTCTAGCATTGGATGGCCTTCTCTGCTACTCCAATTTCTACTTAATGATCAAGTGGAAAGCATCTTATACAATAGTCCAAAGAATGGTTATAGGATCATGTTCTTCAATGGAGTACTCTTGAGAAATGATCTTTATCAAAGAATGATTATTAAAATAGATCAACAAGAATTTTATAAGGACCATTTCAGGAATAGGTTCTGCAATAATGATCAAGAATCATAGGCTCCCCCTAAGTGTATGCATCATCTCTTTTGGCAGAGTCTTCCCATCAAACACTTAGACTGTAAAAAATCAGGCCAATAACATGTGTTGTTGGATGGAGAGTTCAAGGGACTTTCGGATTGTATTTCCTTCCTTCTCCATACTTGTGTATCTTTCTTCTTTTGCATGGTTCCAGCGTGTGTAAGGGCCCAAGTTAAGTTACAATCACGTGCCATATGACCAATGTTATGACACTTGAAGCATTTTACATTGTTCATGAATAAGAATTCATGATTTCTTCCTACAAAATTATTCCTTGAAGATTGTTGGGGACCATAATATCTATTTTTATGATATGGTTGGGGACCATAAAATCTATCTTGATGATATGCTTTAAAATATTTTTCCATGTGACCAAATTTTGTACAAGAATAACAATAACCAAGAAATAAACTTTGGTACCTGGGAGATGGAGATTTCCTTGATGTACTTCTGAAGTCTTTTTGTCTTGAGATCCTTTGATGATAACCATTTCTTCTAGCATCCTTTACATTATCTACATTTCTTCTTGGAGCAGGACTTCTTCCATTGTTGCCTTGATTTTTCTCCTTGCCTTTGTTGGAACTGAGAGCATCACCATTTCTTTCTGGCTTCTTCACATCCTTTTTGTTTGAAGCATTATCATTCTTGTTTGAGGGTTCACCTGCATACCCGAGACATGATTTATCAAATGGAAATCTTTGATGGCTGAGAATTTCATCCAAGGCTTGAGAGCTCTTCAAGGTTTTGTTCATCCCTTCAACCATTTTCCTGAGGAAGACAATATCTTCTTCCAATATTTCACGCTCATATTTCTTCTTAGCAAGTTGTTTCTTAGTTTCTTCCTTGATATGAGCAACTTCATTTGCTTCTAGTTTAAGGGAGATGATATCTAACTTCATTTGAAGATTTCTCCATTTTCCTTTGCTAGAATGCTCTCCATTTCTTCCTTGATCCTTTTAGCTTTACATGTTTCGGCCTTGAGAAGTTTGATGTTAGATTTTAACTTGAAGATTTCTTCATCCTTTGCTTTTATTTGACATATCATGGTGTTTCTTTCCTTTTCTGCTTCATTGACCTGTCCTTCTTTGATTGCTAATGCTTCCATTGTCTTCTCAACTCCTTGTGCTAACTTTCTTGCTTCTTGTAGTTGACTTGACATGGTATCTTCCCATTTCTTTGCTCAATCCAATTAATTTGTCATGGATATGACTTCTTCATGATGTTTTCTTTTGTTTTGATGAAATTACTTCTTAAGATTGGCAAGCTCTTCATCCTTTTCCTGTATTTGAAGCTGGAGAAGGTCAAGTTTCTCCCTTGTTTGGTCTTGGTCACCAGCTAGTGCTTTCTTCTCAAGTTCCTTGTTTTCCTTTTTCAAATCGATAATCTCTTCCATGGCAGCTGTAAGTTGAGCGAGGAGATCTTCTACAAAATCTTTTTCGTTCTCTTCATCTTCTAGGTCTTCTTTAGCCTTGATGTCATCATTCTCATTTTCAGCTTCTATGATGGGTTCTAGATTTTCTTCTTGATTTCCATCATCTTCTTGACTGATGGTCATGGTCAATGCTCCTTTTGAGTGAAGGTCATGAAGTTTGTCCCATATACCCTTTGTTGACAAACATTTTCCTAAATTTTTCTTTATAGAATCAGGTAGCCCATTCAAAATTACCTTCATTGCTTTTTCATTGTACTCCTTGGATTCTCCATCCATCATGCTATCAACAATTACTGATTTCCAAATTTCAATGCCTTGAGTCTTTAAGAAATTCCTAATTCTTGCTTCCCATATATTAAAGTTCCCATTGAACCATGGAGCCTTCTCAAATTGATTGTCTTCTATTTTAGTGGTAGAGGGAGAAACATCCTTAGGAGGATTGGAGACTTTCTTCCTTGACTTTTCCATTTGTGTTCTAAAGATCAACCTTCAAGTTGTTAGGCTTTGAATGAAGGTACTGGCTCTGATGCCAATTGTTGGAAATACTGAGAGTGTAGGTGAAATAGTATTTCTTTTCAATCATTATTCTTTTTTTTTACTGGTTAAAACATTTATATCTAGAACACAATATGAACAACAAGAATAAATGTCTTTATTAATATAATCTTTTCAATAAAATAGATAAAATATATATATGGTTCCAATCTATTGCCAAGCACCAACTTAGACTTTTGTGAGGCTCCAACCTCCAGAGTACCAACTCTGCTTTGTCAAGGCACCAACCTTGGACTTAGGAGCACCAACTCCCAGGACACCAATCCTTCCAGTTTTGAGGCACCAACCTCAAGGGCTCCAACCCTCTGCTGTCAAGGAACCAACCTTGGATATAGGAGCACCAACTCCAAGGACACCAATCCTTCCAACTTCTGAGGCACCAACCACAAGGGCTCTGACCCAATCTTGTCAAGGCATGTTTGATAGTAATGTTCTGCTCCCAAAACTCTCCTTTACTGAATTTTGTCTGTTTACAACTTCACTGTAGTCTCCATGCTACAACATCAATGGAAACCAGTCTTCAGATGAAGAAGTCTTTACAACTCTTCATACTGTCCATATAGAGTCTGGAAAAGTTATCTCATGATGATATCAGATAGCCAACATGATCTCTGATAATGTCCCCAGACAACTTTAGTGAGTCTACTATTAGCTGCACTAAGCTTTGCACAAGAGCCAACTCTCTGTTTCAAGCCTCTGTTTTACCAGTCACAGAAAATGCTTCAGGCGTGACTGCTTCTCACTGTTCTCTGATTAATTCATCTGAGGTCTAAGTCTTTCATAGGGTAACATGATCAACAGAGTTGCTTGTCCTTCAACTGCCCCTTGTCCTACTGGACCTTCATCTTCCTTCTATCTTGCTAGACCTTTGGCCCTTTTCTATTTTGCTGGACCTATAGCTTGACCAGTTAGCCAACAACAACAACATACAGACAATTCTTTGTTTTCTTATCTTTGATATGCCTGACCTTTGGCTTCCCTTTCACTAGCTTGAGCTTCAGCTTCTGCAATGCTCGCTCGACCTTCGAGCTTCCCTCCTCTGGTCACTTTAGCTTCCTCTATGCTTGCTTGACCATCTATGCTCGCTTGACACTTCGGCTTCCCGATACATGGCTTCCTCTGTCTATTCGAGTGTTCCAATACTCACAAGACATGTTTAGGAGGAAGAGAGGCCAAAATACAATAGTGTTGCATATTAAAAAATATCAGAGAGGTCCTTTTTCTTTCATAATATTCATACAATAGACTTCATTATTTGTTCACGAAAACCATATAAGAGAGGCTATAGCCATATAGAGCTCCCACATGCCATGTCATCCTTTTATCGCAATCACCACTTTAATATGACAAGGCCTTAAGCCTTTAAACCTGAGACCATATAATATATCGGAATACAAGGACACACAGGAAATACACGAAAAACACCCACCAAACACTTAAGGACAGACTTCAAATGCATTACGCCAACATCTATAACTTCAATGGGTCTGCTCCTCCACAACTTTATCGCAATCGGTAGATTTTCACACAACATGGCCAATTCCCCTTTTGCCGATGGGGCAGATGTAATATACCATTAGGGTGCGATATAACAGGACCAACGGGCTCGCAACTGTATATCGTAGTCGAGGGTTTAGGTGGTGATAACCCTTCATAACTTGCGATATGAGAGTTTCGATAGGTGGATGCGATATAACAATACATCATATTGTAATGGTCCCGTGGGTCCATATATATATATATATCGCAATCGCATGTTTTAATGTGGCAAGGCTTAAAGCCGAAATACAAGGATACATATGAAATACACAGAAAACCTTATATCCATGCTATTTCTATTATAATGTTTATATAATATAAATACACAATAATCATGTGTAACTTACATTTTCTGCCTTTTTACAACCTTTGCACATTTTCCGATGTTTGCCTTTTTTGGATCATCCTCCACCGTAGATCTTACCATCCCATCCAATGGTTGATATTACACTCGACCAACAACGCTGCTTGGTGATCTTGCACCGTAGATCAAAATTCATTTGATCCAACGCTTGACAATGATATCGGGTGAGCTACATGCATGAGGATTACCCGCCCGATAAGGCGGTTTCCTCTCTCCTTCTCCTGCCATGCATCAGTCAATGATTGGTATCGGGTGATCAGCCCTAAATACCGCTTACAGCCTTGAGTCTGCCAGAAAAACACTGCCGCTGTTACAAACCCGCTAGTTAATTGTTGAATGCGGATACGATGTCATATTAAGGATTGTTGCTATAACCTGTTCGGGTCCATGTTATTATATCACATCTACATATATATATATATATATAATATATATATATATATATATATATACTCCTCCGCTCTTACACTTACTTGGCTTTCCTGTGGCTTCCGATACCGCTCCACTACCTCTTCTCTGCTTTGATAGCTCTGCTATGTTATTCCTCTGATATCGCACGATATGGCTCCTCTATTAAACGCTCTTCTGCTGCCTTCTCCTCCTGATGCATGTTCCTCTTCTGATTCTTAGTTCTTGCCTTTTTCCACTGTGTGTTCATCTTTGCTTCTTCCGTTGAACTTCTTCATCTGGTTTTTCTTTGGCTGTTCCTGTTTCTTCATGGATCTACTTCTCCTTCTCCTTGGCCTCACATCATTGTTTACTCATCCAGAGTATTGCCATATTGACATCAATGACAATCTAGGTCAACACATAGTAAAAGAAGTGCATTGGAACATGGACAAAGTTGTTACCTGTGAGCCCAGGTAGAGGCTACCAATCCTTTGAGTTGGGGCATCTTGACTAACCTAGCCCTTGTCCAACCAATAAATCTAAAGTCAGCAAAAGTATAGATCGACGCTTCTACAAAAAACAAAGAAACGAATAGAAATGATTCAAATCAAGTAATTGTAACTTACCTCACAATGAGCTATGTAAAGAATGCAGAGAAGATAGAAAAGTTGCATAGGTCTCTCATTATGGTCAGCAAGATGTAAATAAATTGAACCATGAAAGGGAAAACTATATTGCTTCACCTTAACTGACTCGAAACCTCTTGAGCCCTCAAATTGAAACCCTAGCCGATACACATCTGATTCTTTTCCAAACAGACAAACCTTGCAGTTCAAGAGAATTTGAGTGTGAATACACCATAAACTTAGTGCTTCCCCCAATACATCGGTCCTAACATGAAGACTTCACAATAAAGATAAATGATCGATCAAGTCATTAGCTTCAGAAACCATGATTTGTGTTATAGATGTAAATCTAACATTGATCAATGTTGAATGCACAATAAATAAGTTAACATGAAAGGTGTACATGAACACACGAAGATATAAATCATGTGAAACCATAATATTTTAGGAATAACTAGGAGGCATCATTTCATATGCTTATGGCGAGACCTTAAAGCTTGAATATAATTTGGAAGTGATTTGGTACTAGTTTTTACTATGTAAGTTAATTTTTTTCCATATGTATAATAAATTTATTATCAATTCTATATCAATATTAACTTAAATTTCAGAATAATATTTTATTAGTAATTATTGAATAAAAATTTATAATGATTAACAAATTATTAAAATGTTTTTAACAAGAAAAAATAATTCAAAATTTCAATAAAAAAATTAAATAAATAAGAAATAGTTCTAAATTTTTGATTAAAAAAATCATATAAATATGAAACAATAAAGAGATTTATATATTGGCTAACTAAATTTTGAAAATCAAGGAAATAAAATATTATTTGGGAAAATAGAAAAAGTAATAATATGATTTCTTTTAAGGATTAAATATTTAATTTAAGAAGTTTTTGAAATTTGTAATTCTATTAATATTCTAGATATTAAACACTTATACCAAGTAAAATATTCGTATTTCAAATAATATCTTTTAACACTTATATCAAGTAAGATAATCGTATTTTAAATAATATGTTTTAACATTTATTTTTTACAAAGTAGGAAGTTTTTTTGAAACATTTAGAGTTTGGGTTAATTATTTTGTAAAAAGGTAAAAAGAACACAAGGAAAAAATGGTCTATTTTTTTTGTACATGTGCAAGTTTTTTTGGTACATGTGCAAGTTTTTCTATTCTATAAAGAAAAACGTAAACATGAACTCATGAACTCAAAATATTATTGTTCTTATTTTTTTGACATTGGTCACTTTGTAAGAAAAGCCAATGTCAATTACAAAATGAATGAAAACGAGGCTTGGTTCAAGCACTAAGACATGATGATAATGATACATGGTTTTCAAAAAACAGAATCAAACAAAACATTAATTAAAATTAAATATAATACTTTGCAGCAGTATATATATATATATATATATATATATATTGTTAATGCTTGTATATTTAATATTTACTTAAAATTCATAAAAATATTTTACTAAAAATTAAAAATTATTAAAAAATCATTTAAATGTTTTTAACAAGTCTAAAATGAACAATCTACAATTTTAATGAAAAATAAAAAATAAAATAATTCTAAATATTTGTTAAATAAATAAATATTATATAAATAAGAACAATAAAGGTATTTCTATATTTGGAAACTCAATTTCAAAATTAAGGAAAAAAATTGGAAAATTAGCAAAAGCAATAATATGATTTATTTAAAAGATTTTTTTTTTTGAGAAATTTAAAAATCTATTAATATTTTAGATATTGATGATGATGGTTAACGCCTACTTAGACCAAACTTTAGTTTATCTAACCTAAAGAAATGAATTATATAGTTCGATTTAAGAGTTTATTCCTATGCTCAAAAATCTTGGAGAGAAGCCTCCCGAGCTCACTATAATTTTGACATCGTAAAAGGCTAGGAAGGTGGGTATTGCAACAAAGATTATGAAACTAGGATCTAATGTGGTTGTACGCGGGGCACTCTAAGAGGAAGTGATTTTCATCTTCGAGGTTCATATTCTCATAGAGATGGAAGATCCTTTCCATCCATGGTGTTTTAAGAATTGCCCAATGACCTGTTTTACTATGGAGCTCATGAGAGTTCATTCTAATCTTGGCTATATTAGTTTTCTTCTTTGAGCTAGTTAAAACAGAGAGATACTTTTGATATTCTAGGGTGGGGTTGATGACCTCCTTATAATATCTTAATTTTCTTTTAGCTGCTAAATGTTTCTCATACTACATTATTTCTTTCAACTTAGACGTAACAATATTTTTAATATTATTAATGTTTTGAAATGTAGCATTCTCGTTGATCTCCCAATGGTTTAACGAGGCCCTGGTGTCTTCATACCAACCTCATTTGAGCCTTAGGTGGTTTTGGCTGGAATTTAAAGCTAGCTTAGGAAGTATATGGTCTCCTATGTTATTCAGTTTGTGTTTGTACAACAGAAGCCTAGTCCTAGCTAGGCTCTTGACAGGGGAAAGACCCACTTCTATAAGGAGAATAGGATAGGGTGTATTTCTTTTAATTTTGAGGTTAAACGTTATAAAACGCTTCTAGATTTGCTCAATCTTTATCTAGGATTCTCCAGAGATGCTGCAACCCCAAACCTCACATCCATATAAGATAACAGGAGTGACTAAACTTTCAATGAGGAACTTTTTTCTATCCCACATTACGAGATTTGTCGTTTTACAATTATTTTCAAGACAAAAATAAGCTTTCCACCCCCCATTAATCCTTTTCTCAATGCTATAGTTCCAGTTGAGCTTGTGACAAATGTCAATTCCTAGGTACTTGTAAGAAGACACTTCCTCCAAGTTACCATTGTCATACATAAAATTAGCATAAGTGTCCTTGGATTTCATAATCATAACTTTAGTTTTGCTAGTGTCAGCAGTCATACCCATGGTACAACAAAAATCCTTAAGAAGTCTAAGTTGCTTATGAAGATCAGATGGGCACCTTGCGAGAAGAACAATATCGTCAACATAGAGAAGAAGGATGATGACTATCCCAGCTAAGATCGTGCTAGTACAACCTTCTTCCTCTAAACAACGTTTTAGCTTGTTGATATAAATGCTAAATAGCGTAGGGAGAGGGGGAAACCTTATTTAACTCTGATATTACACCTAATATATTTCAACCACCACTCATTTCTCTTTAACATGGCAATTACATTCTCGTATAACCTTATAGTGGCATCTCTCAACTTGAAAGGAAATTTTAGCTCTTCTAATCTATTCCACAGGTTGTTTCTAGGAACTGTATCGAAAGCCTTTATAAAGTCCACAAAGCAACAAAAGAGATTGGATTTATCATTGCGACATTCCTCCACAATGATCTTAAGCATAACAAGGTGGTTCTTTATTGAGTGTTGCCTTCTAAAACCTGCTTTCCCTTTAGACCATTTTCCTTCACTTTCAAGCCATATGCTTAACTTCTTTTAAAAAAGAATATCTTATAACTTGGCTAAGAGAGGGCTGATCATAATTGTTCGATAATTAGAGGGGTTATTTGTATCCCAACTTTTAAAAATAGAGATAATGAGTCTCTGAGTCCATGGTTTAGGGAAACCTTGCTTAATTGCTTGATTGAAAAGCTTGTGAATGTGGGGGATGAGGACAACTCCTCCAATTTTTAAGATTTATGCCTGGTAACCTTCAATGTCCTTAGCTTTCCCATTTTCCAGGTGTTTAACCCCAAAATCAATGTCTTATAATGAGAAAACTTCTTTCATTGTGAGCATGGTTTCAAAGTTATCCATCACATTTGGAGATTCATAAAGCTTTTTAAGATAGGAATTCCATTCATGTAAAGCAATTTTATTATTATCTTTAGTTTTCCTAGTTAGAATCTGCCTCCAGAATTTCTTAGGAGCTACCTTAGAGAGGTGTAAGAGATTCTCTTGTCTTTTATGAATATACTGCCTTTTTTGGTTTTTGGTTAGGGCTTTGTATATTTTTGTCTTGCTAATTTTAAGAGATTCATCAACACCTTCCTTAATTGATCTCCTCACACTTTTACAATCTCTGTCATACCATGGGTTGGTTTTTCTATTTCCTTTATTACTTGAAACTTCAATTGAGAACTTGTATACAGAATATGAGAGGGTTGTAGTAAAATTATGATAGAGGTCTTCTATGTTGTCTATTCTAGATAAAGGAAGCAAATTAGTTTTTAATTCATTTAGAAAGAGATCATTTTTATTTTTATCAAAGATTAAGTTCTTTTGGCTATAAGGATTATCTTCTATGGGATCTTTATGCATGAAAAAATTGAGAGTTATAAGTAAATGCCTATGATCAGAGTTAGGCTCGTGGTCATTTAATACATCAAAATTTATTATTTCGTTATATAAATGAAGATCGAAAATTACATAGTCTACCATGTTGCTACCAAGCCCATGGATGCAGGTCATATGGCTAGAATTGGTCCACTTCTTTAAACCGTTGCAAATTATGAGATCCTCAGCACTACAGAGCTTGACTAGCTTCGACCCAAACAAATTCTCATCAAGGTCTTTAGAGCTCCTTTTGTGTCGGCTTTCCAGAGTAAGGTTTTCGTGTAACCAAAGAGGATTAGGGTTGGAATGATTTCTTAGAAGAATAGCTTGGTTGATTGAAGTTCGAGCATTAAAGTCATCCATTAAAAGGATATTACCTTCATTCCTTGGGCTAGAAATATCATTCTCTAAACCATTGTAAGGATTATCTTTATCTAGATTCTTTTTCTTATAGAAGTTAGAATTGATGGGGTGAAATAACATATTGCTATGTAGGTATTTGTATAATTAATATCAGTCATCTCTATCCAACTATATTGGTTGTAAGGGTTGTTTTTATAAATCCTAGCATGGGGGGAGATGTTCTTCTTAATGTAATAGTCTATATCGCTAATACCTCTACAAGAGGATCACTTATTCTAGGTAGATAATAGTGTAAAGCCATCTATGTTAGGGAACTTATATTCTCCGTGCTCCCAAGTTTCAACAAGCAATATAATATCAACATCATTCGAGATCCAACATAGCTTCAGCCCTTCGTTCCATGGAAAGCCCTGATAGTACCAAGAAAGAATCTGGAGCATGTTGAATTGCTATTTATTACTATCTTTTTGGTTTCTATCTCGAATAATGACTTTTCTATTTCTGATTATTGCCCATTTTCCTTCTTTCCTAGCTTCTTTTACCTTTTGAACCTCCTTTCTTAATTATTCTTAATCTTCTGGAATGAGATCTTCATTTATAAATATTCTTGTTCCTTTTAGACTTGAGGTTTTACTAAGTATGTCATACTTATGGTCAGTAGAGCTCACCTTTATTCGGATCAACGTTCCTTTATTCTCAGTTAATTTCCCCAACCTTGCTGCTTCTGTGAGACATGTTTTTTCAATTTGTAATGTAATATGTATTTCTATATGGGATATGGATAAAGTATCCTCATCAACCTCCTCTTTCAAACTGAATATTATAAGGTTCAAGGCCCTTTCGTTATGCTCATGGTCTAATTCTATCAATTTTTTCATTTGATATTTAATTGGTTTGATATCTAATTTACCTGCCACACTATTTAGGGTGAGGCGACTATTAACTTTTTCTTCTAGTTTTTTAATGATGTCCTACATTGTAAGATTCTCTAAAGTATCAACATCTCCTTGCTGGGATGTTTGGTTTGTATCTTGGTTTTGTTTTTCTATAACCTGCAACCTAGTCTCCATTGCCTCCATTTTATTCTCCAATAGCTCTATTTTATTTTCTATTTGTTTTTGGATCTTGTTTCCAAGATATGTGAATTTGTTTTCAAGCATGGCTTCTGACTCTACTTGTAGCTTGACTTCTCTTTCTTCTGTACATTTCTCTAAAGACTATATATACTCAAAAAGGCTCTGTAGAGTAACTGTGCTAGGTCTACCTTTGGTAATATTTGGTAGCTGTGGTGAATTATTCATACTTGAAAATATATGAGGAGATATGTATTAGAAAAACATAAGGAATGTCTGCACCTAATATCAGCAAACCGGACTGCAGACCACACATGCACCGAATTGGATCAAACCCCAGACCGGATTGGATCTGGAAAGATGAGTGGCTGAGACCGCAAAAGTTCAAATATTCTGCATACGCCACTGAAGTTTTCTTTTCAGAAAAGTAAACCCAAGTTCAAATCTCGTGAACACCTCTCTGTTTTTCGTAAACCCTATCCCAACCAATCCAACTGAACCACTTCCTTTCAAATATGTTTCTATGTCCAAATAACCTTAATAAAATGCCCTCTCCAAGAAAGACACTGACATGCAACTGTCGATCGATTCCATCAGACGGCGCGACTAAGGCCTATGCTTAGAGAAACCTAGAGAGTTAGTCGAATATATTAAAAGGTTCCCTTTTAATCAATATTTTACCAAGACCCAAGTTGCAAATTATTAAATCGGATGTAGAAATTTCACTGGTTTTATTTTGCAGGTATGAAGACAACTCTCAGAGAAGAGTCGAACCACGAATTTGAGGAATCGATTAGAAAAAGTAAACCCGATGTGAAGTCTATATTTAGATGCGAAGTCAGATCAAATCCATGATATATTGATTATTGACGAAGATCCACTGCACCGCAAAGAGAATCACCAAACTCGACCACATTGCAGAGAGAATCACTGAAGTCACTATTTAAATGTCGCTTGGCGGAGACCACTTAAACATATCACTTAAGTCTGCCTTTAGATGTCGTAGAGACCACCGAAATATGTCTTTAGATGCCACAGAGACCACCGAAACATATCACCGAAGTTTGTCTTTAGATGCCATAGACATCGAAATTTATCTTTAGATTCCGCAGAGAAGAGTCGAACCCTGACTTTGAGGAATCGATCAGAAAAAGTAAACCCGATGTGAAGTTTGTATTTAGATACAAAGTCAGATCAAATCCACGATATATTGAGTATTGACATAATATAATAACATAATAGCACATTGCACATCTCTTCATATTATACAAAATAAAATAGACGTATTTTAAATGATATATTTTAACATTTATTATAAAATAAGAAGTCAAATAAAACCCTCGAAATACAAAGTATATTATATATTATATATATATATAATTTTATTAATAATTATAAAATAAAAATTAAAATGATTAAAAAATTATTGAAATGTTTTTAAAATCCTAATATAAATAACTAGAATTTTAATGAAAAAATAAAAAGATAAGATTTTTTTTTTATGAAATAAATATCATATATAAATGGGAAACAATAGAGGTTTTATATAATTTTAAATTATATTTTGAAAATGAAGAATAAATTTTAATGGGGAAAATTAGAAAAATAATAATATATTTTCTTTTAAAGTGAAACTTTTATTTTAAGAACTTTTAAGAAATGTGTAATCTTTATTAATATTTTAGATACCAAATCCTATGCAATTTAAAATATTCATATTTTAAGTGATATATTTTAACATTTATTATAAAGTTAGAATTTTTCTTTAGATTTTTTTTTTTTTTTTTTTTTTTTAATATTATTTTTTCTTCATCTTTGAGAAAACATAAAGAAAGGAAAAGGAAAAGGAAAATAGAAAGACAACCGAAAGCAAATAATCAAGTCCTTGACAAAAATAGAAGTGTAAAAAGCACACCTTTATGCAAACCCCAATAAATGCCCCACCCTTGCTCTCCAAGCAACTTGACAAAAAAAAAAATAGTTACATCGAATTATAGCTGTGAAAACCACCCGACAAATGATTGTTTCACTCCCCTGCTTGATATGATTACTATAAAAAACATAGACACAAAAAATATAATACAATTGAAAAGATCATACCTGTAATCAATGACTTATGCTTGATACGATTACTATAGAAAACATAGACACAAAAAATATAATACAATGAAAAAGATCATACGTGTAATGTCAATGATTTATTTTTTCTTCTTTCTCTGTTTGTTTATCCCAACAATCTCAAAGATCATTTTTCAGCAAATGAGTTCTTACTTATTTCAATATCCTTTTGAAATTAATGGCAGAAGTGTCCTCAAACACGTAACCTTATTAATAAGAAAAGAAATTACATCTTGAATTTTGCAAGAGTTTACACCCAAACAACAAAACACTCTTGCAATGAGCTATTTATAAGCTCAATGTCCTAACTACCTCTAATTATGGATCACTTATAAAATAACAAGTGTCCATTTACAAAAAAAGCTATTCAAACAACTTACTAACAATTCTCCTAAATTAGAGCATAAGATACGACACATTTGTATAGTCATATCTTTTTACAACAATATTCTAATTCTAAATGTCTCCATTTAATAATTAAATATTCTAGATTAATAATTAATAATTTGATATCTTAAATTAATAATTATTTTATTATGACTTTATAACCTAGGATAATATTTTATTTTGGATCATCTAACATTCCCCCTATGATCCAAAGATACATTACAACAGATACCAATTTCATCCTTGAACTTAGTAAATTTTATTCTCCCAAGAGGTTTCATAAAAATGTCAGAGATCTGATCTTCTGAAGGACAATAAATTGGCTTGAGGACATCATTGGCAATGAGAGATCTGATATCATGATACTTGGTGTCCACATGCTTTGTCTTTGAATGCAAAACTAGGTTCTTGGCAAGCTTAATCGCTAATTGGCTGTCAACGAATAATGATGTAGCTTCTGCCTAAGAAATGCCCAAGTCCTGCAAAATTTTGTGCAACCACACAATTTCACATGATGCTTCCCATGCTGAAATGTACTCTGCTTCTGCTGAAGAAGTGGCCACTATTTTTTATTTCTTACAACTCCAAGACACTTCTCCTAACCCCATGCTCATTAAATAACCTGATACTAATGCTCGATCATCAATACTTCCAGCAAAGTTGGCATCTGAAAATCCACCAAGTACAAAGTTTTTAGTCTTTGTGTAAAGAAAACCAAAATCTTTTGTTCCTTGGATATATCAAAGAACTCATTTGGCTACATTCCAGTGGTTGTCTCGTGGTTAACGTGAAAGAATAATGATCGCATAAGATTGATCAGGACGAGTGTTTGTCAAATAAATCAAGCTGCCAATCAACTGTTTATAAGTAGTGCTATCCACCATTCCCCCCCTTTAGATTTTGAAAGTTTCAAATTTTGCTCCATGGGGGTAAGAACGAATTTGCAATCCTACATTCCCAATCACTGAAGAACCTCCGCTGCATACTTACTCTTAGAAATGAAAATATGATGTGGACGTTGGAAGACTTCAACTCCAAGATAGTAGTGAAGTAATCCCAAATCTGTCATTTTAAAACCTGCATGTAATTCCGTTTCCACCTGTGCAATATGATCATCATTGTTTCTAGTAATGATCAAATCATCTACATACATAACAAGAATCACTAGATATTTACCCTGTTGTCGCATATACAAAGTATCATCATATTTTGTTCGTTGAAAACCAACTTTCCTAAGGTATTCATCCATTATTGCATACCAAGCTTGGGGAGCTTATTTTAACCCATATAAAGCCTTGATCAATTTGCAGACTTTATGTTCCTACCCTTCAATTTCAAAACCTGGTGGTTGTGTCATATATACTTCTTCTTGTAAATCCACGTTGAGAAAAACACTTTTTACATCCATTTGATGAACTTTCCATCCTTTCTGAGCAGCCAAAGCAAGTGTTAATATGATGGTGCTCCATTTAGCTGTTGGAGAAAAAGTTTCCTCATAATCAATGCCTTCTTGCTGCGCAAAACCTTAGCCACAAGTCTTGCTTTATACTTTTCAAGTTCTCCATTTTGGTTGTACTTAATTTTGTAAACCCATTTGCATCCTATGGGTTTAATATTTTGAGGACAATCAACAAGTTTCCAAGTGTTGTTACCAATTATTGCTCGATATTCTTCAGTCATACCCTATTGCCATTCTTTATGTTTTACTGCTTCTTTGTATGTGGAAGGTTCAATAAAATCATTTGCGAGTAAGGCAAAATTTCCTTCACTTTTGTGTGACTTACTTGTTTGTGTTTTATTCTACTCATCAGGCCTTACATCTTTCAAAAGTTGAACTGCCCATTTTAGTAGTTAAGGCTCACTTGTTTGAGATTCTGAAAAGTCACCATCATTGTAAAGAGGATTATTGTAAACTGATGTTCATCGATTAGATGAAGATTCTGGAGGTGGAGAATCACTATTTGAGCAACTGCTGCTAGTTGGAGGTGCAGATGAACTGCTAGAAGATCTAGATTGTGTTGTTGAAGTAGATGGACTGGATGAATCATCTTCAGATGAAGGAAAATCAATTTCATACCAATTTGGTGAATTTGGCTGACTCTGCATATTTCATTTTCTTTGACTGCCTTTAGTTTCTAACTTTTTAAGAAGACTTTCTATTTCTTTAGCACTCTTACCCTCTGTTTCATCAAGTTTACATCCCTGCTAAAATTAAATTTTCCATTGCTCAAAAGACGATACCCTTTCTTCTCATCAGAATATCCAATCATTGTGCATTTCAAACTTCTTGAGTCAAGCTTAGTTCTTTTTTCTTTTGGAACTAAGGCATAACATACTGATCCAAAAACCCTAAGATGTTTAACTCGAGGTTTGAAACCAAACCAAGCTTCATAAGGTGTGATTCCGTCTAAAGAAGTAGTTGGAGATCTGTTTCTTAAGTAGACAGTTGTATGAATTGCTTTTGCGCAATATGTTAGACTTAACTTTTTGAAAGTTAACATAGATCTCGCCATTCCTAACAAGGTGCGATTCATTCTTTCTACTACTCCATTTTGCTGTGGAGTGTAAACATTTGTAAGATGTCTTCTTATGCCATTATCGTTGCAATAAGTTTTAAATTCATTTGAAGTGAATTCTCCCCCATTATCTTTCTTGAGAGTGCCTATCTTTTCTTTGACTTCATTTTCAACATCTTGGCGAAAAATTTTGAACTTTTCAAATGCTTCTGACTTTTCCTTCAAGAAAAAAACCCAAGTCATTCTACTGCAATCATCAATGAATAGTAAGAAATATTTGCAACCACCGAATGAAGTTTGCTATGGTCCACAAACATCACTATGAACTAGTTGCAGCAGCCTGTTTGCGTGCCATGAACTTATTGGAAAACTTTCTTGACATTGTTTTCCATAAATGCAAGCTTCACATTTTGCATTTTCCTTTTTCAAAGTTGGAAGTCCCTTAACCATCCCTTGTTTTTGCAATTGAGAAAGACTATCAAAATTTAAATGTCCATATCTTACATGCCACAATATTATAGGTGAAATTCCTGTAGTCATTGCCCCTGCAAAGTTAGAATGCCTTGGAATAACTATCGCTTTCATCCTTAACAATTTTCCATCTTCATAACCTGCCATTACAGTTTGCAGGCTCTATTTGACTAAATTAATCTTAACTAAGCCATCTTCCATAATTAACTGATGTCCTGCTTGTCAAATTGTGACTAAAGATAACAATTTTTTCTTAAAGGCTGGTACATACCATACATTTGAAATCATTTTCTCGTCAATGCCAGGGAAAGAAACTTTAACTACACATTTTCCATAAGGAGTATCTTTTGTATCATCTGCAATAAAGATGGAATTTAGTTGGCAATCTTGAAAATTCCAAAAGAAGTCACGTTGACAAGTCATGTGCTGAGTTGCCCCTGAATCCAAGATCCAAGCATCTTCATAATCATTTTTAAGATGGGAGGAAATTTTTAATGTCGTTGAATAAGTAAAGACATATTCTGAACCATCATCATCTTGATCATTTGCAAATTGTGCTGAGTGCTGATGAAACTTGGGTATTTTATCAATAGAAGTTTGACAATCTTCAGCATAATGTCCAACTTTGTTACATCTTCGACACACAATGTGAATTAAGTCTCTTCCTCTTCCTGGAGACTTTCCTCTGCCTCTGGTTTGAATTTTGTTTTGAGGTTGTCCTCTACCTTGATTATTTCCTATTCCTTGAAAATATCCTCTTCCTCGACTGTTTGCTTTACCTTGAAAATTACTCCTGCCAGAACTGTTGCCACTATTAAAGTTGTTTTGTCTACTTTGGCTTTGACCTCGACTTTGTACATTATGTGTTGTTTGATTCTGATTGAAATTTCCTTTGCGTCTGTTTCTAGAACTGTCAGTTGATGATTTACTAGTGTTGGCCTCTGTGAAAAAAACATCTTCACCAACTTTCTTTTTCTTCCCAAAGGTTTTATCATGTTGGGTCAACATTTCACATAGCTCATCAAACTTTAGCTTTTCTAACTTTCCAATTAATTGTAGAGTTTCGAAAAAATGTGTGTAGGAAGAAGGAAGTCCAGCAATTAAAATTGTGACCATAAAACTGTCATCTACTGCTTGAAAACCAGCATTAATGATTTCCTACTTAATATTCTTAAGTCTGGAGATGTATTCAAGGACATCACCTCCTTCAGTCAATTTTTGTTGCAACTATTTTAATTGTAGATCAACTTTCTTTAATTCAGGCTGAGTATCAAAGAAGTATTTAAAAATTCTCAAAGCAGACCATGAATCTGTAGCATTTGCTATATGGACACACATTTCATCATTAATAGAAGATTTAATGAGAGCTAATGCTTTGGAATTCTTAACTTCCCATTTTGCTAGTGCAGCTGCATCTGTGGGTTTATTTGGCTTAATGTCACCATCACATATGTCATGCCAAAGTTCATTATAAATAAGAGTGCTTTCGATGAGGCGTTGCCATGTTTTGTCAGATTCCGTGCCTTCAAGTTTGTCGGAATCAGAAAACAAATTAATCAACTTTGACATTGTAGTGTTGAAGCTTCACACCAAGAATCAGGCTTAGAAAAAATATCAAGATGGGCAACACAACATGCAACACACTATACAAAAAAAAAAACGACCTATCGAGGCTTGGCCTTGACCCTCGTATAGTCATTGAAACAGGAGAAAAATGACTAATCTTTGCACTGGCTCTAGTCAATTTCTCAAATATTTACAAAATAACTTTCGAAATTTGACTTTTACAATGCTCTTGCAAATCCTGGTAAAAATAAAATGTCACCCCCCCTCAAATTAAAATTACTTTGAGTTACAACGCGATGAACCCAAATTTTCAGATTTTAAATAAAAATTCAGTTCTTTGAGAAATTACCCAACTCACCTTATTTCTCCATTACAAAAAAAGAAATTATCGCCCCATTACAGAAAAAACTTTTCTCTCCAAAAATTCGTGTAATTCTAGAACCCAAATTTAAGAAATTTTTACAAAAGATTGTGCCATGTACCATAGAAACAATGAAGTGGAAATGTGAAACACTTAGTAAGAGAATACAACTATTGCGCGTGCAGAGACATGTTGAATAAAGTACCAAATATAACAAGGAAAAATCATTGTTCTATAATGTTTTCCTTTATGTCACTGTTTTCGCGCAGGACAATGTAGGTTATGATCTCCTTCAAACATCTAGTACACGAAGCTCATGTCGGTCCTGATCGTCTGGCCGCCTCATGGAATACACCTCCTAACAATCAATTCAAGAAGACACACATACCTTTCAATTTGAGAAGATATGCATTTCATAATGGGTAGAAGCCTTGACCTTTTGCATAAGAAAAAAAACCTTGTCAGTTTCCTCCTAACAATCATCTACCACCAATCTCAACGCTCGAAAAATGTTCTCCATTTATGGGGCAGTCTGTCCTTGGTGCGTATTGGTTCTGTTTGTTTTCATTTCTGGTCCTAGATCTAGTCCCGTGTTAAGATCTCTCACGCTGGAACGCGATGCTTGTGCGTATTGGTTCTGTTCATTTTTGGTTCTAATCAAATGAGTGATGGTTTTGGTATACAATTTCTCTTCCACTCCTTGCTGCAAATGTTATTGGATATGAGGAACTTAAAACTAAGGTGGATCGTAACTCTATACTACACTTGTCTCTAGTGTGAATATATCTGAGAGGTCGAGAACAAAACTTGAATACAAACCTCCTATCAAATCCCCATTTCAAAACTGACTTGGAACATAAACTAGTTCCTACTATACTAAATCAGTCCATCCTTGATTTAACAATGCGCTCGATCACATCTCAACTTGATCTCAGAATAGATTTTGTTTCCCAAAGGAACCAAATCCCTTTCCAACACCTTTGTATACTAATGCTCAAAATTTAATTTTGTATGAACTGACAAAAAATAAACAACAATAGTTGGACCCTCTTACCTTTTATGCAGGGTCTCCAAATCTCTGGTGGATCTCTAATCAACAGAAGTGTTGGTTACCCAGATGGTGATTTCCATGAACTGGAAGTTAACAAACACCAAGCAGAGACTTTTCATGCCAATTCCAATGACATTAACAATTTATTACTGACTCTGCATCTAACCCATGACATGTTCCTCAAATTAATGGAGTTTTCCATGTGCTTGTAGAGCTGGAATCTCCTCCTCACATCAGTTACAACATTACTGGAGCTTTGATAACACAATAATGGCAGAAGTGTCCCGAGACACGTAATTTTATTGATAAGAAAAGCAATTACATCTGGAATTTTGCAAGAGTTTACATCCAAACAACAAAACACTCTTGCAATAAGCTATTTATAAGCTCAATGTCCGAACTACCTCTAATTATTGATCACTTATAAAATAACAAGTGTCCATTTACAAAAAAAAGCTATTCAAACAACGTACTAACAATTCTCCTAAATTAGAGCCTAAGATATGGCACATTTGTAGAGTCATATCTTTTTACAACAATATTCTAATTCTAAATGTCTCCATTTAATAATTAAATATTCTAGATTAATAATTATTAATTAATATCTTAAAATAATAATTATTTTATTCTAACTTTATAACCTATGATAATATTTTATTTTGGATCATCTAACAAAAATTGTTGGGTCCACCACATGAACTCATTCCCTTGAGCTAGTAGGGCAGTTTGAACAAGTGTCATACACCTACTTACAATGTTTTGGAAATTGTGGGTTGTTATTTAACTTCATGTATTTATTTACTTAAAAAATGATTGAATATAACAATTATGTTATTTGGTTATAATCACAATTTTTTTTAGTTTACTATTTAGTTATTAGTTTTTATAAGAGTGTGAGCATTTTTTTCCTAGTTTTATTAAAATAGTTTTATTTGTATATAGTTACTAATTTTTAGGACCTCCACATTTCTTTCCTAACTTCGTTTTATTTACATATAGTTTTTATAGTTAATAACTATTATGATAATTAGTTATTAGCTTTTACAATCTTGTGAACATTTCTTTCCTAAATTCATTTAAAAAGTCCTATTTATATATAGTAACTAACATGTTAACTCAATAGCACCATATTAATCTTATGTTATGTTCATATTTACAATTAATCAATAGAAAGACTTAATTAATAAAAATTAGTTTAAATTCTTGATTTACTGATTTATTATAATTTCTTTCATAATTTTGCTTTTTAATGTTAAATCAACACAACCATTTTGACGTTAATTAATAAAATTTAACAAGAGTTAATTTACAAAAATTGGTTTAAATTATTGATTTGTTTTATTTTGATTAGAAGTTGCCAACCATGATCCCCATGAAAATTGGTGAATTGTCATGGTGACCAAATTGCATCGGTGACATGGCACATAGATAAAAAACTAAACTTTAAGCCACACACATGGTAACAAATTATTTTTTTGAATTAAGAAAATAAATAATTTAATTATTTTTAAAGTTAAAATTAGAAGTTTCATGATCAACCCTAATTATTAATGGTCAATAAAAAATTCGCTGCACTCTATAGCTCTCTTAGCGGATAAAAAATTAATATATATATATATATATAAATTTCTCTAATCTCAAAATATAATATGTTTACAAAGCGAGTGTTTTATGCTTATTATGATTTCTTCTTTATCAACTTCACTATACATTTAATTTAATAATTACTTAATACACTTTCTCATTCTACTCAATTAATAATTTGAATTATATATTATATTTATATTATATATTAATTTATTATTGTACATTTTAAACAATTTGAAATGGTTTACTTCACCATGTGTTTTAATACCAACGCACATATACATTTATTTATTTATATTTGTTGATTTTAAGTTTATTAAATTGTTAATTAATATTTAATATACTTTATTTTTATCTTGATATTGATTTTAGTTTATTAAATGATAATTAATATTTAAAAATCATTTTAATAGATAAGTAAATGAATGTTTAATAACTTTAAATTATAAATAAATGGGATCATCTTAATTTAAGATATAATGAGTATTTAAAGGGAATAAATTTAAAAAAGATTTGCATCTCACATCAATTTTTTTGGGGGTCAGTAGATATTTAATTCAAATGGTTTTAGAATGACTTTCTTTTTTATGGTTATCAAATGAATATTTTATTTGGTGGAAGAAACCATATATAACAAATGTCCATAAACATGTTAAACCATATGTATTGTCCTATTTCAAAATTTTAGCCTTGTATATTACTACCCGAATAAATCTATTATATAATATAAAGAATAATTAATAAAAAACATGTTTCTATATATTAATTGTTAGAACTACGGCATTAAAACTATAAAAAAATAATAAAATGAAAAAGTATAATAAAACCACAAGATTGGTTATGTTATTGAGAAGGAGAGTCCAACAAGATTGGTGATTCAGAGTCCTTGTCTTCAACATGGAGTGAAGGTGATGCCTATAATATTCTTCGCCATGGATAAAACTTTTGTATCCATCTTGCGTGGGTTCTCTTAGTCTCTTACATTATGATTCCAACACGAAGGGATCTAGGCTACGTTTTATAATATTATTTTTATTTCTTATATACACTTATATATCTATATATTATATAATTTAGTTTCAAATTTGATAATATATATGTTTATATATAACCACTGAAACAATCGTAATCAATATGTGTGTGTGGTTACACATGTTTTATAAATATTTAATTAAACTTCTTAATATGGTTTGTAAAACAATGATGAGACACACATGTAATATCCTTTCCATTCTCATAATATATTGTTAATTATTATGTCAATTACCATGTTTTACAAATGATAGAATGAGAAAATGGTAAATGCTTACAAACCATTAGGAATCAAGAAATTGGTTACAAAAACTAATTTTAACATTCATGAGAGGGAGATGAAGAAATAACAAGATGTGGAGGGAAGAAGTGTGAAGATACCTAAGTCTGAAAATCATGCATGAAACACCTTGGATTAACATGAAAACGACTTGGCAATGATGATGACTTTCTCTTATGAGGATGACACCATGCCTAGTCTAATTATATCATGATAAATATATCTTAAGCATGTGTCTCTATCTATTACTTCTGCAACAACCAAGGTCTTTATTTGATTGAAGTTGTTCTTACATGCATTGGCATTTTCACTATATAGTTATATTTGTGAATAATTTTGAAGAGAAAAGGGATTAGAAGCTAAGAGTAATCAATTGGAGGAGAATGTTATACGTAATATATCGAAGAGGATATTGAATGTTGCAGACCTTCATTTTTCATTCGCCATGTGCACGTGAGAGGAGCCTATTTCGCCCCAAGAGGCCAAAGACCTCTTAGCCGCTCTACTCTCTAGAGATCATGCTATTTTCCTAGATTTACAAAATGAACGCATAATTGTTAGCCATGTAATGGAATTAAGTGTTGTAATTCTTTGGGCTTGTGATAGGTGTTGTATTGGGGCTTCATTGCAGAGGCCATGAAGAAATTTGGCTTATGGTACAAGATGGGTCATACAAGTAGAAAAGATAAGTGAATGTCTTGAAAAGTTTTTTTTTTTTGTTTATGTGCACAAAAAGGTAGAAATAATCGTGCTCATGTTCTTTAAAAATGAACTCCTTATTTTGGTGCGCAAAAGTATATTTCTTTCATTACTTTTCTTACAAAGTATTGCAAATTTCCTGTGCAATAAAATATTGCAGTGATGTATGTGTTCTTTATTATGTTTTGTTATGTTCATGCACTTGAAAATATAAGTTAGGGATGTTGTTTCTCTTGAATAGAGAATGCACGTGAACCTTATACAAAAAAAGTATCTAAGAAGTAGTGATATTTTTCAGAAAAAGAATGCATGTGAAATTTTCTTGAGAAAAGATAAAGAAGCTAAGTTATTTTATTGAAAATAAGGAATTTGCTTGGAAATTATGTGTGGAAAGGTAGACTAATAATTTATTTGAAACCATTCACATGATTCATATGCACTAGATACCTAAAGAGAAACGCTAGAATCTTAAAGATGAATATGTGCTTATTTTAATAGATTATCTTTATGAGAAATATGCACCAAAAGAATAATTTTTGGGATTGGACTTTCTTACAAAAAAAAAAGAATTTACCTACATTTAGAGTGTGTCAAGGAAATTTCCAAGGGGCAAGGAATTGAAATTATTATTTATCAAGGTCCAAAATTACTCTCCAGCCATTACATCAAGCCTATTCGGAAATCATCAATTTAATATGAAAAACCTCATTACATAACTCCCTATTATTACACAAATGTCTGAACAGTAAACCCAAATTTAATAAGATAATTAAATTTGATTTTTTTTTTTTTTTTTCATTCTTAACAATCTCCACCTTCAAAACCATTTTTCTAATCCCTTGCCCACCTATTCATCATCTTTTATGCAAGCCAAGATACGCCAAACAACATTGCCGCTTCTCTACCAATACTAGCTTTGTGAACATGTATGCACCATTCTTGTGTGTATGGACCTTCTTGATAGCTACTTTATTGCCATCAATCACATGCCTTACAAAATGGCACCTTATATCAATGTGCTTATTCGTGTTGTGATAAGTTGGATTTTTAGCCAAACAAATAGAACTTTGACTATCAATTAATACATTCACCTTCTCATGTGTACTTCCAAGCTCATCAAGTAGAAATTTCAACCCAATTGCCTCTTTACATGCATTTGAAGCTGCTATATACTCTTCTTTAGTAGTAGAAAAATAAACTATTTCCTAAAGCTTTGAGATCGAACTAATTGCTCCACCTGCAAGAGTAAAGACATATCATGTAGTAGATCTCATTTTGTCCAAGTCACCTGCATAATAAAAATACACATATCTACAGACTGAATCTCCACTACCATTAAAGATGATACAATGGTCACTTGTGACTCTTAAATACTGAAGCACTCATTTCACTACTCGCTAATGATTTTCTATTGGATTTTCCATTTACCTGCTAACAACTCCAACCGCATGTGAAATGTTAGGTCTTATAGATACCATCACATACATTAATTTTCTTACCATATTTTCATATGGTACACAAGACATATACTTGTTTTCTTCATCAACTCTAGGACTGAAACCCGGAGAAAGATAAAATGGGAAGCTAAAGGAACAATGATGGGTTTCACGTTGTCCATATAGAACTTTGCAAGTATTTTCTCCACATACTTCCATTATGATAACCAGAGCATTCCATTTTTCCTATCTCTATGTATCTCCACGCCTAAGATATGTTTTGTAGCTCCAAGATCATTCATATCAAATGTCCTAGAAATTTGAGCCTTCAACCTATTGATCTCTTCCATGCTTTTGCTTGCAATAAGCATATCGCCAACATACAAAACCAAGATAATTAATATTTCATTGAAAACTTGAAAATACACACAACGATCATACCCACTTCTCGTGAAGTTCTTGCTCACCATGATGGAGTCAAAGTTCTTGTACCACTGCCTTGGAGACTACCTCAGGCCATACAATGATTTCCTGAGCTTGCAATTTAATATTTTGTTGTGACCTTATACAAAACCTTCTCATTGTTTCATATACATCTCTTCATCCAAATCTCCATGAAGAAAATTTGTTTTAACATCTGACTATTTTAACTCAAGATCAAGTAATATAGTTAGTGCTAACACAATATGAATAGAAATAAGTTTTACAACTGGTGAAAAAATGCAAGGAAAGTTAATACCTTCTACGTGATAATGTCCTTTTTCTATGAGCCTTGTCTTATATCTTTCAATACTTCAATCAACATTTCTCTTCAATTTGAAGACGAATTTGGATCCGACAACACTTCTCCCTTTAGGAAGTTCTACAAGATCCTAGGTTATGTTCTTCGCCAACGCATCCATTTCCTCATCCATATCCTTCTTCGATTTTTCACTATCTTTGTCATCCATTGCTTCCTGATGAGAAGAAGGTTTCCCATTTTCAGTAATCAATGTAATAGAGGAAGAAAAATCTTCATACGTTTTTGGGTGTTCTTCTCTCCATTATAGACCTTCTTAGAGTGACTGGTTTTTGAATTTGTTCCTAAACTTATATAGTTTCATTTACATGTTCTTCACCTTTTTATTTAAAAGTCTTTTCTTCCTTTCAAATTTCCAAAAAAGGTTGAGTCTCCAAATAATTTTGTTGATTCAGTGATACCTATTCATGTTCAAATTTTTCAACATCTAATTTTACAAGAGAATATTCAACAAATATTACATATCTACTAATGACTATATTACCTGAAGAAAGATCCCATACCCTGTATCCAGTCACAACATATTCATATCCAACAAAGACATAACATTTTTCTATTGGTTCTAACTTAGAACGATGATTCTTTGAAATAAGAGGATAGGCATTAGAACCAAAAATTATTAAATATGAATAATCACAAGACTTAGCCAACCAAACTTCTTCATGAATTTTACAAATGATAGAAACTAAAGGTGATATGTTTACCAAATAAAAAGCAGTGAATATTGCTTCTATGCCAACTCCATCTGTAGGTTATCATTGTTGACCATGCTTCTAGCTCTCTCCATAAGATTCTGGTTCATATGTTAAACAACACCATTTTGCTGAGTATAGATAGTAGTTATATATATATATATAT